>LBNU01015353.1:197461-276537 GCA_014162995.1 Artemisia annua
GTATTTAATTTCTTAAGTCTTTTTTGAGAAAAACCATCTTAAAGCAGACTGAAGAGAGTTACCAATATCGATTTCAATGTTGAATTCAGGAGTTACTGGTTATTAGTTTTTTGTTGTATGATTAGAGTTATGGTACCACTGTACTAGAGATCAAAAGGATAACATTGGTGTACGTCAGTGGACCTTTTAGTTATTACATCTCTTAGAGCATATTTTGAAGCAAGCTCCTTAAAATTCACTAAGGGTATGAGACTATTTTCTATTTAGATAGCTTATTGGCTTATTGTATCTCCAGAACACACTAAGCTCAAAAAACCATTTTGAAATTTGGATAGTATACTGGCTTAGTTACCAAGAAAACAATATTTGGGCTCTTAAAAACAGCGTAAACTGTTTCAAAGAAGTTAATTCAGACACCCCTAAATAAAGTTACGATTTTTCACCTAAAGTTCCTTCTGTGTTTATATTTTCTGTATCAAATAATGAAAAAAATAGTGATTCTGTTACTAAGGAGAATACTGGAAATGGTAGAGAAAAGTAACAAATAGCAGCAGTGGCATTTCTTTTTATGGTCCTTGCAACCACTATGAAATTCTGAGACTCTTTCTGGATACTGTCATGTTAATATCCAATATCTGGCTTGACACATAGTTTTATGATAGCTTTCGACAAATATTTAATGACCTAAAACACCCATTAATGCGACAATCATGGGAGAAAATGTCTACCAAAATCAGTGTCACAGATATCTTGTAATATTACCAATTGGGGAACAGGTGTATTTGTCACCTCATTTCTTGTGAAATCATTGGATTGCTGGTATTGTTATAAAAGCTTACTATCTGTTTATTTGCTCATTCGCTTTCATAAGCTGTTTTTAATACAAAATCAGTTCATTATGGTTGAAATCTTAGCACACTGATGGGATTGTGGATGCTTCTTTTCATAGTTGTTTGTAAATGAAGTGCATTATCATTCGGTCTTTAAAAATAGTTTGCGGTAATTTATACTGAATTATATAACTTACTAGTTAATCTTTTTATCCAGGAACGTGAAAGAGACCACTTCTCTCAGTTTATAACAGAAGGTTTCACTTCTTATTGCAAGAGGAAGAGAAGAGATAAAGTATGCAAATTTGCACATTATTTAACCATTTATGCAACAGTTATTCTTGCTTTATGTGAATTTTCTCAGTAAATGCAGTATAAACATCTTGATTTCATCTCGAATAATGTTATTTCTTTTAAAAGGTTCTGGTTTATAATTTGTGAACACAGGTCTATGGGAACAATGTGGAGATTCAAGCTCTGTCTGAAATGTACAACCGGCCTATTCATATCTATTCATATACAACAGGTACAGTTTGATATTATAATACTGGACCTATGCATTTACTAGTGCTCGCACTTCAACCCATTTTCTGATGTGTAGGATGATTTGCATTGTTTTTTTTTACCTCAAACGTGTAGAATTTAAAATTATAGTTAATAGGTGGATAGGTCAAGAGCGGGTTGAAAAGTGGCTCAAAATCTATGTTTGAATTTCTATAGCAAACAACTTCCTGATAATTTCATTCTAGAAATTTTCTCGAACCAGCCGAAGCTTTTTTGTCCTTTTACTCGACATGCTTATCTTGACATCTTCCTGTGTCTAGCTTCTATCTTTGTGCATCTGACTAACAAAAAAGTTGTTTGGATGCAGAGCCTATCAATATATTCCATGGGAGCTATAACACAGACACACCTCCAATCAGGCTAAGTTACCATCATGGCAACCATTACAACTCTCTTGTGGATCCGCGTCGACTGACAATCGGTGCTGGGCTTGGTTTTAGCTCCCTGCAGGGGGTAATGAGTCTGCTCAATCTTCACTTTATTTAAATCTTTGTGTGAAAAGTGTAACCTTTTTTTTTTTTTTTTTTTTTTTTAATCCTAACGTTTTGTTCTCTTTCAGACAAATGTTGATAAAGATCAAGTCAAGGCAGCAATTAAAGCTCAACAAGATCAACAGATTGATAATGTAACCATTAACAAACCCTTTATTTGCTTTGATACTAGAGTATTAACTTTAGATCATACTAACTTACATATGAATAGGCTCTGCTGGCGGAGGCTCGCTTTTGCTCAGACGTGGAGCTAACTGAGAAAGAAATCGAGCGTATGGTGATGGAAGCTTCACGGGCTGAATACATAGCTAATGATAAGTTTAAGCACCAGCTTGGCCGAAGAGAATCTTCAACATCTGAAGCTGAACCATCGTCTTCTGGAGGCAGTAAGTATCTTTTCTCCCATTTAAAACTTAGTCTATTGTTGCCATTCGTTTAAAAACTGCAAAAAAGGGGGTGGTTAAGATTACACAAATATTAATTAGTGCGTCTAATAAATCTTTTAGGGACGAAAAAATGGGAAAAATGATGAGACCAGACCTGTTTTCACACACACAAAACATAGTTTACTCTTACAAAAGTCATTTTATTTTGATAGTAATTAAAATTTTTAAGCTAATTGAGTTACGAGGTATTGCTTTTAAGAGCATGTATCGGGTGCTTTTCCCCCTTTTTTTCTTGTTAGATATAAACTAAGCCCAAACCGACCATTCATTAGCAAATGGGTTGAAATGGACACCTCTTCACGAGTTACTTTATTAACAAAGAGTTGAACTTGTGAAAGCAGGGCCATCTGGAAGCGAGAGCAAGGGTGAAGAAGGGTCGGTGCTATGCAGCAGCATGCAGATGGTGCTGTCAATGGGGTTCAGCTATGTGCAGGCAATGGAGGCTTACAGTATATTTGGCGATGATGTTGATTCCATGGTTTGTTATCTTCTTGAAACCAGCAGCAGACGTAAAGGCAAGGCTACCGAGTGAATGTGACCATCGACTAAACTGTAATACCAGTATTTATAGGGACACTTAGTTGTAGTTTAGTACTAATAAATAAATATGGGTATTGCAAAGCTGTGCAGTAACCTTCGTGTGGGTCGTATCATCAAAATATTGTTGTTTAGTATAGGCGTGTTTAATCTTACCAAGCACAAGATTTTGGGTTCTAAAACATGAAGGATGTATGACAATGTGATATGGAATAATCAACTTTAGACAATTAGTTGTACATAAATGTGTGGCAAAAGATGGTGTTTTGATGTGCTTCTACTACTTTAAATCATGATTATTAAATTGTTTCATCATTTCTTAAGTGATGCCTAAATAACTACTTTCAATTATTTAGACATTACAAAATAATTCTGTGATATAAAAGTACAATAAAAACAAAATGCTACTATGCAATCAAGTCAAATAAAACACTTGGTGTAGGTTTGGGTACATCTTTGTTTTTTGTAGCATGGGCTACTTTTATGACAATCCAATTTAGACTTAACAAAAATCCTTCAGTTTTTAGGGTCTATTTAATACTATCCCAGTATGACTTCCCAAAAGTATCAAGATCAACACCAATTACCCTACTTAGGATTCATGAGATAAAGTGATAAACAGTAAATTGTGATTTTAACATATGTGATATGTTAGCTATAAGTATGTCCAAATTAACTACCATAAATGAATGATTTTAATAATTCCACTAGTTCCTGTTTTTATGCTACATATTGCTTTTGCTGGCACAAAGATTAGTATATATAATCTTTTATCATTGTAATTGTATCTTTTCATGTGACTATTGAACTTCACACAAAGATTCAACTTTTAACCTTTTACCTCAACACAACTCCACCAAACTTCCCAATCCTTATTAGTTGGTCAATCACACTGATCATCATTAACTCATCATACTATCAATTTCCTCAATAAATAATTAACTCACACATTACACACTCATACACACCAAAAAGCTACTTCCATCTCATTAGTACAAAATATATTCCAAACCAACTCATCTCCTATCTGCACCTTGCTAAAGTTTTTCTAGGTGTTTTATGCTTCATGTCTTGGTGCAACTACAAAATATTCCAATCTCTTTAGCACAAAATATTACGATATGGGTGTAGTCAAGGCGGCTATTGGGGATGGTGTGATCACATTTTTGTGGGTGTTTTGTGCTTCATGTCTTGGTGCAGCTACTTCAGCCATTGCTAAAGCTATAGGTGTTCATGGGAAAGCTACATTGTTGATCACTATTTCATTGATATTTATTTTATTGTTTGTTTTTGGTATCATTGGTGGTGCTTTAGGTGGTGCTAGTTTTAATCCTACTGCAACTGCCGCGTTTTATGCTCTTGGACTAGGGGGTGATTCTCTCATCTTAGCTGCAGTTCGGTTTCCGGCTCAGGTGGGTTTGACTTTATAGGTCAAAGTATCTAATCCTAAATCAAGAACTCAATCAAAGCTTCAAGAGTCGAGCAGACTAATATTGAACTCCAAAATGACATGAATACATTTAAATTTTGAGGTTTTACTGAATTTTAAAATAAAAATTTGAGGTAACGAGTTTGACTTCAAAAGTGAATGTTTGCGCTGTTAACAGGCTTTTGGCGCTGTTGGAGGCGCATTGGCGGTTATTGAATTTATGCCATTACAATACAAACACATGCTTGGAGGACCGTCTCTAAAATGTGATATGCATACCGGGGCTATTGCTGAGGGCGTGTTGACATTCACTAGTACCACAGTTGTCCTTTACGTTATCCTAAAGGGCCCAAAGAGTATGCATATGAAAAACTTGTTGCTTTCCATGTCGATGGTGACACTCGTGTTTTTTGGTGGAGGATACACCGGTCCTTCAATGAATCCTGCCAATGTAAGTGACAATAACGTCTATATTTCTTTCTTCATTATAGTGTATGCTAGTTTAAGCATTTGATCCTCAAACTTGGTTTTACTTAGCTTTAGTAATTAGTACTACAAAATGGTTAACGCTGTTGCCTGTTGTTGCTTGTAATACTAATGGATCTCATACCCTATTTTGGACGCAAACATCCAGTAATGAGATGACATCCCATCACTAAAGCAATATTTGAGAGAAAGGTTTTATTTGACATTTAATTCTCTATGTTGCATTGATTAAGGTATTTGGCCATTCCTCTTTCTTGGCAGTCTTGATTGTATAGGTTGCGTGTTTTCTGCAGGCATTTGGATGGGCATACGTGAACAACCGACACAATACATGGGAACAATTTTACGTTTACTGGATTTCGCCTTTTGTAGGGGCGATATCCGCAGCTTGGACTTTCCGTTTCCTCTTTCCACCACCCTCAAAGGAGAAGTCTGCCTGAACACAGAGCTAATTCAGACTCCAGGGGAAAGTATTTATGACCATTGTATCCCTAGTAAGTAGTAGTACCATGTAACTTGTCAAGAACAGGCTTGTGAAACTGGATTGCTATACAATTACAAACTTGGTATTTTAATTTGTGTAGAAGTTATTAGAACAAATTGTTGTTTTAAGCCCAGGGACTACATACATGAAAAAAAATCTGTACTTTCTCGAGGTGTACTGGGTTGGCGAGCTGGCCTCATAGTTAGACATTGACATATTTTAGTAATAGGCAACTAATAATTATCAGCTATATATGATAAGTTGATCTAAAACTTATTAGGTTCACATATTCCATGAAGCAGACGACAATGAGACTCGAGCAACTTGTGATCATAATACAATTACTTTCCATCCAATGTTCCAATAGTTTCCTAGCTTGTTAAAATCACGACATAGTTCCACTAAATCTAAAGTAAAAACTAGAAATAACTCGGAAAAGAAGAAACTGATCACCGCAAAAGCTCCAGTCATATGTTTCTGGATAGTAAGTCTGTAACACCTTTAAAAGTATGTATTTCAGTATTAAAATGGAACAACCAACGTAACAGTATATCCAAATGCTCAAATCCATTAAAATTTAACATAATAGGTTACATATAAATCTTGATGGATGTGTTGACTTACATGTTTTGGAGCTATTCGAGCTCAACTAAAATCTTCTTTGGCTGAACTCATTCTTGAAGGCCCGTAGGCTATCAAGTCGAGTTCAAGCTTAGCTAAGGTTATTAACTGAGAAAAGCTTGAAGTCGGCTCAGTCCGCTAGCAGTCCAGGATCTTGAACTCTTAGTTGACCCTTTTACTAGTTTTAAGTTCTACTTATACCGCATATCTAAACTGAGGTAATGAGTTTGACTTCTAAGGTCAATGCTAAATTCCGAAGTCAATAACTCAATCAACAGTTAACATGTTTTATAAAAAAGTGACTTCAAAGTTCATTCAGATCAGTCTTGAACTCATAATTGACGTTAAAAATCTATAAACTTTGATGTTCTGCTATATTAGAGACAAAAATTGAGGTAATGAGTTTGACTATAAAAGTCAATGTTAATAATCTTATATTGCTGTTGATGCTATTGGAGATGAATTGGCAGTTCTTGAATTTATACCATTACAAATTTACAATACACACATATGCTTGGAGGGCCTTGTCTTAAAGTTATAGGTGTCATTGTTGACATTCACTAGTACCACACTTGTTCTGTACATTGTTCTTATGTAAAACTTGTTGCTTTCCATGTCAATGGTAGTGGAGGATATAGACACGTTGTTTGGCTGGTTATATCCTTAGCAACTGAAAATTACGTTAACTATGATGACATTCAACCACTCTATAAATATCGATAAAAAGGGGGATTATTAAACTTTTAGGGGTGTTTGGGATTGCGTTTGCAAGGCATATTTTTCAATTTTTGAACTACGTTTACAAATAGCAGCTCTCTCTCTCTCTCTCTCTCTCTCTCTCTCTCTCTCTCTCTCTCTCTCTCTCTCTCTCTCACAAAAATGCATTTTCTTTAGATCAATCACTTTTTTTCAAATGTTTGCCAATTCCAGAAACTATTTACTAATTATTGACATTTTGCAATCATTTTTCTCTCCCTCGTGTTGTTACAATAGGCACGGCGTGTAATCTATAGACATTTGGGTGGGCATATGTGAACAATCGACAATACATGGGAATAATTTTATGTTTAATTACTGTGTTTTTCCATTTTTAGGTGCGATTTCGGCAGCTTGGACCTTACCAGGAAAGTAATTATGACCCTTGTATCCCTAGTACAATATAACTAGTCAACAACATGCTTGTGAAAGATACTAATTGCGCATTGCTATCGTTAAAGTAATTCCCTGAGCAATGGGTACCATAAACATCAGTAACTCTATATTCAAATATCATTATATCAATATCCACCAAGTTTATCATAGTTGGTTACATAACAAATCTCAATTGATGTGGTGACAGGAATTTATATAAGATATGGAAATAAAACTTGAAACAGAAAGCATAATCACAAACCAACACCAGCAAACGATGCAATGAATTGAAATATAGCAAAAGGGTAATTATCTGATTCCAAAGCATAGAGGTCATGAGAAGTCTTCAACACAGGTTTGTATTGAAATATCTTTGTAGAATCTTCAATAACTATAAATGAATCCTCTTCCCTCTCTCCCAAGAAAATACTGTAAACAATTGGATACACAAACGACCTTCTCGGACACGAAACATCGTCATTAAGATTCACGTGATACTTCACCAACCATTCAGAATACCCTTTCCTCATCTCGTAAAAATCCATAACCAGACCATCCTTCCTACAAAGAAGAAGCAAACAACCACAAGTCTCGAACAGCTTGCAATCCGGCCAGTTAACCTTACCACGCAAGGTTCTAGGGGTTTTTGTCGTTAATGCTTGATGCTCTACATTAGTATCTAACTTGGAAAGCAAAGTGTCATTGTTCCTATTTAACCAATAAAGTGCATCATTCCAAAATATTCCATCCTTAAAATAATTAAAACTAAAGCGCGGATATCGACTAGTGCAAACGCTCCACATGTCTGTCTCTGAAGAGTAAGTTTGTATCTGACATGGAAACATATCACCATCACCATCATCATCAGCATCATTCAGTAATACAACTTGAATGACTTTGTAGTGAGGTGATTTTGTAGGATCAAAAGCTATTCTTGTACCATAATCACATCTCATCAAGCATTGTGGAACCATTTTTAAGAGATTAATGCATGGATTGTATACGTAATACTCATTAGCCTTAGTCATACTACAACATAGAAGCAAACCATTGCAAGACTGTAAGATCTTAAGATAATGTAATTTGGAACCAAAAGTGAAGGGGTTCTTTAATATATAGCTTTTGCATGGAATTCGGGTATCAAATGACACAAAATAATATGAATGTGAAGGCCAATATTGTAGTTGAAGAAGGAGACCAGAAGGAGGATCGAGGTTACAATTTTGGCTCCGGCGCAAATAGAAAGTAGGATTGCTAATGAGAGATAACCAGCGTTTGCATACTGATTTGAACAGAACAAGTGAAATTACAGGTAAACGGAGTAAGATGTCGATTAAAAGATCATCATTGTATATAACTGCATGCACCGATTGTGTATCCATAAAGAAAAAGATAAAACCCTAATAACCTTTTTAGCTTTTGCTAATTAATCACGCCCTTATTCTATTACGAGTATATATATCCTTTTATGATTCTATTAAGCCCACTTACAAAGCTCATAAGTCCTGATCACTTTAAAATACCGAAAACATGCATTTTGAGTTGAAAGATATATATATATAGCATAAACTTTAGATCCATCGTGTTTAGTCAAACATCCTCGAGTCAATATGAGTTGTACCAATTCCACAACTTGTGTGTCGGCTAGAATACATTTGGCTCATGTCCACTAATAATCAAATATCTTGACCCATCAACCCCCTTATTTATCGACTATTACTATTGTTATTTTTTATTTTTTACTTTCTTTATTATTATTATTATTATTATTATTATTATTATTATTATATTAAACATCACTTTATTAGAAATTCAAAGGATTTATAAGAAATTAGTAGGAAGCCGAGATACTAACTGGGCTCCCACTCCTTTATTATTATTATTATTATTATTATTATTATTATTATTATTATTATTATTATTATTAGTTTAATTTCATGTCAAACTTAAATAAATTAACACAATGTGTTTGTCACAACGAGGATTTTTTAACAGTGTTATGTTGCGAGGCGCGGGGTTTACGTTAATTTTTGCCACACATATGGTTTTAAAAGACGAATTACGTAATTTCAGCTAAAACGTAAGGACTGATTATGAAATTATTGTTTCCTCTAAAGAAAGTTTTTACGAATGATTTTTGCAACGTTAGATAACATACATGATTGGTTGTTAAGGATGGATCTTTTAACGGAGGCTAAAACGAAGGGACAAGGATCTTCCCACTTTTGATGTCTTGCGATTCTGCTAGTTTAGAAACTAAGGGTGCGTTCTCCTACTAAAAGAAAAAAGTCTGGGGAAGATTTTTGCAATGACAGTTATCGAAAGGACTATTTGTAAAATTTTGTTAAAATGTTGGTCTTTAGGGACGAAAATTCCGTAAAGTTGTTAGTCGTCGGGGACGAAATTGCAACAACATGGATGATTTTGTAAATTTGCGAAAAAAGACCAAAAAAAAGTACTGCGTGAATAGTGCAATAACTGAGAATTGTATATATTCAAAATAACACGATCGCGATAAAATAAAGTATTTTTTTCACCGAGTTTATAGAGGCATATAATAAAGATGGAACTTGTGGAATAAGCGTTCAAAAACAAATAGTTCCATTCAAATGAGAAGTTTATAAGAACTTATATTACATGCTTACGGTACAACAAAAATTGTCAAATTTACACACTTTTTTCCCACACTTCTAAAGTAGTATGTAAAACTTCATGAGTTTTTTAACACTAACGGATGTGCAAAATTTAGTTACATTTATAAGTGTGAACAAATTATATTAAAGAAAAGATTGTCCACACTTAACTTTGTTTAAAAAAAAAATAATAAAATAAATAAAATAAAAAAAGATTTATGTTTGTTCTACACTTAAAAGTGTGGAAAAAATTGTAACACTCAATTTCTCCACAAATAGGAAGTGTGGAGAAACTGAGTGTTACAAATTGATATATACAATTATAAGTATGAAGAAATTTTTGTGAAATTGAGATTTTTGTTTAAATATCTTCACACTTATTAATTTTATACACATTTAAAAGTGTACACACTTTAATATAATTCTACATTTCTACACTCTTTTTAAAAGTGCGTAGAAATAAGCGTGACAAAAATACATATTTGTTGTAATTGAAATCTCATAAACCTTCAAAATAAAAATACATATTTTTTGCAATTGTAATTGCTAAAAAGATGATCAATAGATTAACTTCTCAACCTCTATTTCATTTTAGTTTAATGACTTAACTAAATTATTATTTTTTTCACTTAAGTGACATTTTTCTCGGCTTCTACTTCATATTAATTTAATGACTTTAACTAAATATGACTTTTACACTTAGGCATTTTCGTCACGTATAAAAGCAAAAAGACGCCAACCCTCTTTCATTCTCTAAAAAAAGATTTTGACATTCACAAACACACACAAAAAATGTCGTAAAATCAACTCCAAAAACATTAAATAGCTGTTGATTTCGTTATTATAAATCTTTCATTCATCGCAATTTTTCAAAATTAGGAATCAACTTTAGTTTTTTTTCTCGACTTTAGGTGCGAATTTATCAATTAAAAAAGATAATCATATATTATGGATGACGAAAACCATATTATATATGATTAAAATCTTGTTATTGCTAAAGAAGGTCGGGTTATAGATGAAGAAAATCATGTTATGGATAAAAGATATTCATATCCGGATTTGAAAAAGATGTAGATGTTGTTATAGATGAAATCACATATGGCTCTCTAAAATCACAAATGATTTTGTTTGTTTCTCAAAACAATGAAAATCACATGTGATTTACATACACTAAATCACATGTGATTATACTTTGTTACAACATTTATAACTAGTTTGAATAGTAAACTCATATGTGACTAAAGTTCACGTGCGATTATGGTGGGGTCTTGAGTGGATCACGTGAAAAAGAGAGTATTGTTCCTCTAATAACAATTTTAATATAATTATCGAGATCTTCGTCAATTCGATGTTCATCAATAGACGAAACTCTATCTCTCTCTCTCTCTCATCTCGAGATGCAACAAAAGATGAGTCCTTTTTCCTTTTCGTGAACAATGTTCAAAATCAACAAGGTTTCATAAGAGGGGAATGATTTGCACACCAAATATTTTTTGATAAAAACACCATTTTTTACAAGTTGTATAGCACACTGTACAACACTGTAATGCACAGGGTGTGGTGAATGTATAAAAAAATGTGGTGTGCAAATCAACTCCCGTCATAGAATGAAGGATGTGTACAACTGGATAGTAGCACCATACTTTTTTCGTAACTAAGGAGAAGCGCCCCCCCCCCCCTTTTTTTTTTTGAATAAAAACAATTTCAATGTACATTTTTTGATCAAATATATTAGATTGATGGAATTTGACCTTCTGATCTTTAAAATTTTAGTAATATTTAAGAAACCTTATTTGATTTTGTTATTACCATCAATTAAATTTTAAACGCTTATAATAAATGATGCTTGTCTAAAGAAATTAAAGACCAAAAAGTGATATATTAACCTTATAAACTTATAAGTTCTGATAAAATATATTAACATATTTTTTAGACATTACAATAAAAGAATTTTTTTTAAAACAAGGAAAATTTTACAATATGAAAAGTGATAAAACAAAAAATGAAAACGGATAATGTTTAGAGTAGCTCCAATTTCCGTTAGTTTTTCCTAAGGCTGACAAGTTCGTTAACTAACGGGTTATAATCATATATAAATAGGTTCTTACTTTATTGTCGTGTTTGATTCGATCCATTTAACTTTTTATTGAACAATGTTGTGTTCGGGTTAAGAATAGTTTCGACCAGTCGACTTGCTAACTCGTTCAAAGAGTTTATACAAGTTAATAAGCTAAAAGAGTCAACCAGCCAACTTATTCAATATGTGTAACCCATTTAATCTAAACTACTTGTAAAAAGAGAAAGGTTTTTTCTTAAAACATAAAAACTTAAAAATGAATAATGTTGCATACCCAAAACACCCCTTTAAGTTATAATATGGTGCTTGGTTGAAATGGGGGAAAGAAAAAAGGAATGGGAATGAGAATGGTAATACTACATAATGCAGTGGGGTTATTTCATTGCATTGAAATCGTTTGGCAAAAGTTGTAGAGAAACGAGAATGAAATTTATTTTTTATGCCATATCAACATTTGAATGCTTAAGAGAAGAATCTAACAGAAACAATAACAACGATAAGCATCAACAAACAACATCCAAAATCATAATACATTAAAAAAAAACAACACAAATTATACCATAATAATCTCCAACAACAAGAAATGTGAAATACAAATCAAATTATCACATATGACATGTGGTTGTTGCTTATCGCAAACCTCATAAACCCAAAATGGTCAAACAAAAAATCTAAAATTAAACAAAGCATTTGAAACTGAAATTGATATCAAGATTGCAATTTTAACTTGTATTAAGTAATGAAGACGTCATATTAGATGTGATGCATCAAAAGAGGAAAAATAGTAAAAAAATGAGTTATAAAGGAGCATAGGGTTGTTTGAAAATGAACAGATTAGCTAACGCATCACTTATTTTATGCCTACTTGCAATGCAACTACTCTTGAGAAAGACACAAACTGAACTAGTTGAAGCTAAGTGCCTGCCTAGAAGTTAGAGTACATTTGGACAGTTGGAGGATCATGGATGCATAAATTTTTCATTCCCCTTAAATAATTGAGTAATGAGGTATTATCCACTATTTGGTAATGATTAATCATATAAACTTACACTAAGCATCATTTTTTATTATCTTTTTACCATTACTACTCTTTGTGACCTCCAACTAAGCATGCCTTAAATTTAATATTTTTAATTAGTTTTATGATGATAAACCTTTCACTTATGTTTAATAAAAAAATATGCCTAGTATTTCTATCGGTCACAATGAATTATATACTATATATTTAGGACCTTCTATTTTAGAAAGTTAAGTTAACACACTTTTCATTATTAGTAATTATTAAAATAAAATTTAAAAATACAAACTAAATACCCATTAGATATGACACTAAATTGGATATTACAATAATTAAATATAACTAATATAATAAATTTAATATGTTTATAGTTGAAACAAGGTGTGAAGGCCCGCGCTTCGCGGCGGGAATTTTGAATACAAAATTATTGATTTTTGTTGCGAGCCGTCGCGAAGCGGAAAGGCTTAACTCTGTAACGAATCGATAACCCAATGTCTATTTTGAAATTTTTCTTTTTTAATTTTGTTACATCAATTTTCCTTATATTAGCGTTTTGTTGCAAAGTTAGTCATGAAGGACTAACGTTGCAACTGACCTGTTACATGTTACATGAAGAATCAAATATGTCAAATTTATGTTCCATTACCATTTGGTGTGACAGTAGCAAAAATAATATTGCCTCTAAGCAATCCTCATAATAATATTTTATTAGTTTAGGAATATTTTATTTAAAAATATTTTATTTAGTAGCCAGGGGCCACCAGAGCACCTTCCTTTTGTGGTTTAGAATAAAGAAATACTTTCATCTAAAAGGAAATATTTTTTTATTAACAAATTATTTTTTTATTGCAGAAATTGTTTTCTAATGGGCACGGAAACCAACTTCCCTCCCTTTAGTATATAGTATCAATTAATAACTTTTAAATTTGCATATAATAATATAGAATGAGTATGGATCCAGTGAGAAGAAAACTTAAAATGAGAAGGATGAGAAATAGCTATAACCACACATTTGAGATGTATCGAGTTGAATTAGATGCATCTCTATTCATTTAGATACGTCCCAATTAGTTTCGAAAGTAATTTTGAAGTGAAAACGATGCAAAGTAGTACTAGCAACAAATTTGACCCCCAGTGGACGAAAAATACATAGAATTCGCCTAACTTGATGAAATGTATCTAATATATGTATATGCATATAATAATTTGCTAGAAAATATATTATGGTGCATCTAAAAGAGTAGAGATGCATCTAATTCAAGTCAATGCATCTCTAATGTGTAGCTATAGTTATTTCTCATTCTTCTCATTTTAAGTTTTCTTCTCATTTGATCCTAAGTCAATATAGCATATTCATTCAACCAAACAAATATTATTTAATAAGTTTAGTCAACCAAACAAATATTATTTTTAAGTAGGTTAGTTTAATAAAAGAAATAAGCATAATCTCATGTGCCAAACATGCCCTAGGGTATGTTCGCCACCCAAGATTAGAAGGAGATTAAGTTTGTTTTCTGAAAAAATAAGTTACTTAAAATATAAGATTTGTTTGGCAAACACAACTTATCAAAGATTTAAATAAAAATAATCTTTTAAGATCAAATGTTACTTCATATATCCTATATAAATAACCTAAACTTTTAATCTTTCGCAACATCTCTATCTATAACTATATCTTCATTACCATAATAGTTAAGTTGTGTTTGTTTTCTAAATTAAATCACTTAATATTAGAGGATAAATAGGCCCAAGCCCGGTTTGTGGGTTTAGAGTATCTGAGGTTTGCACTATTATAATGGTTAATAATAAAATTATACCTACAGTTTCATTGTCTAACATGGTATCGGAGCAGATCTGATCCTCAGACCTCAGACCTATGTGGCTAAGTTGTGCCGCCTCCCCTAAACCACCCGTCAAACCCTAACCCTTTTCAATTATCGATAAAAGAAAAAAAAAATGTTCTACCGTACCACAAGTGTGCTCCAGACCAAGAGATACTACAAGCATTGTAGGAGAGTGCCATCCGTCAGGAATGAGATTTAAAAAAAACACATAAGCTATGCATGCTTTTCTTAAGGTTTAAAAAGGATTCATGTTTATGTTTTTGTTTTACTGATGAAGAAGTTATAGTTATTTTATTGTTTGTTTGTTGGTCTATTGTTTGTACGGTTTTGTTACCGGTAAATTAAAGTTGACCGTTGGTACAAGTCTCTAAAGTCGACCGTTGGCATGGTTTTGTTACCGGTCGACTTAGCCGACCGTTGCTACCAATCGACTAAAGTCGACTGTTGATACGGTTTTATTATGCATCGACTAAAGTTTTGTTTTTATAATGTTACTTTTTTTCTTGTCTAGTTTACTACTCCATTCCAAGCTTTCACAATTTCACCGCTCGGACTGCGAGGGAGTATTAGAGGATAATTAGGCCCAAGTCCGGTTTGTGGGTTTAGGGTATTTAGGGTTTGCACATACGGATTTCATTGTCTAACAAACCGTGTTTGGGTCTATTTATCCTCTAATACTTAATACATCTTAATAATCTATAAATCTGAACCATTAAGAGCTTTTGAAATTAATGGTGTTTGTTTTTTTCCCCTCATTTAGATGCTTTAAGAGGTACCAGCAGGGTACCCACACAATGTGACGGCGAGTACCCCGTGGTTGAATTGTGTGGCAGTGAAGGATTTTTTTAAAGAGGGTGTGAGAGCATATTTCTATAGAGAGAGTGTGTGTGATGATGTTTTTGTTTTTTTAGTTCTGAAAGAGTGGTCTAGTTTATTAGTTTATATGAATATGAGAGGGTTGTTACAAGTCTATAAAATTGAAGACATTTAATTTCCAGGGTTATTACAAGTTTATAGAATTGAAGTCATTTAATTTTTGAAGCTGTTACAAGTTTATAGAATTAAAGACAATTCTTTCCATTATAAGCAAGTGTTGAATCTTCATTTTTTAATCATTTCTTTTTCAGAAAGTCCTAAATGTACATAAAGTAGTATAGATATAGACATAGATAAACCTCTTGCCCATTAAGACTTTGAAGAGGATCTTACTACCTCTTAATAATATACAAACTAATTTTTTTGTGTTCTTATCATTTAAACATTTGAAAAAACAAATAACATTACTTGATTCAGATTAGTTTTTCGACACCGATTCAGATCCAGATATGCAAATCAGATTAAACATACTCAGTGTTGCAAAAATCGGCCGAATCAGCCGATTAATCGACGATTAATCGGTAATCGGCCCAGGACCTTGGAGAGAATTCCACGGAAATCGGCCGAGTCAAAAAAATTGGCCAATTAATCGGTAAAAAATCGCTAATCGACCCCGGACCGCCTCAGTGACAAATTAAAAAATTGGAAAAGTTGTTAACTCCCTTTTACGTATTTCATTTTGTCCAAATCACGTAAAGTCATCACCCCTCCCTCCTTTTCCACAACCACACTTCATAAAAAAATAAAAAATCACACACACTTAAAACACACACACACACTCACCATCAATAAATATACAAAAAAAACCTAACGGTTTTTTCCGATCCAGTAGCACTGGATTCCGTCGCAGAACCACCGTCAACCACCGCCACCACCACCACCACCACCGGTCAGATCCGGTACCGATCACCTTCCGCCGCGGAGCTTCTCGAAGGTCAAGTCTTCGCCACCTCATCCGAGCAGCTCACAACCGACAACAAAATGTCGAAACGTAACCGTCCATAACAACAACAGTTACGAGTCACTAACCGACAAAATGAACCGATATCGCGGCGTTATACTAGTTATATCGATACCGTTGGTTTTGATTTCGTTTGTGTTGTTTTTAATGCCTAATGTACGGTCAAACGACGCCGTTTTGCCTAATAGGAAGTTTTCGCCTAATTATGTATTGGAGAGTGGTGATGGTAAGGTGATGAATAAGTATGCGGTGGTGTTTGATGCTGGAAGTAGTGGGAGTAGAGTTCATGTGTTTTGTTTTGATCGGAATTTAGATCTCGTTCATATCGGTAACGATCTCGAGCTTTTCGAGCAGGTAGATTGCTTATCTGTTGCGTAATTGTTGTAGATTTGTTAATGTGATTGTAATGTATTACAGATCTGCTTCTAGTTTTAGTGAATATAGTTTACGCGTTAGTTAGTTAGTTGATATGCGTAAGCTAGTATGTAGTTTATTTATATCGAGATCAATACGGTTGTGGCATTGAACAGATCTCGAGCTTTTTGAGCAGGTAGATTAATTATCTATTGCGTAATTGTTGTAATGTATTGCAGATCTGCTTCTAGTTTTAGTAGAAAATATAGTTTACGCGTTAGGGGTGAGCAAACGGACCGAATGGACCCGACCGACCGACAAAACCGAGACCGGACCGACCACATTCCGGTCCGGTCCGGCTTAAAAACCGGACATTTAGCCTATTTGGACCGAGACCGGACCGGACCGAACCAGACCGAGACCGGACCGACCACATTCGGTCCGGTCTCGGTCTAGGTTTTTTGCCGGATTCGGTCTCGGTCCGGTCCGGTTTTCGCCCAATTAGCACCCTTACGTTAGTTAGTTAGTTAGTTGATATGCGTAAGCTAGTATGTAGTTTAGTTAAATTGAGATCAATACGGTTGCGGCATTGAACAGATCTGTTGCCTAATTGATATCTGTATGCGTTATATGATCTGTTGTATGTGTTAGTTAAATGGCGTTTAGTTTAGAGATTGGAATTGATAATTATTAAGGTAGTGACATTGAGCGGATCTGCTTTCGTATTAGTGCATGTAGTAATTAACGGTAGTTTAGATTAGATATCAAAATTGACATCACTATGGCTGTAGCGGGTGTTTGTTTAAGCTTATATGTGGCTTTATGAGCTTATTTGATTATGGCTTATATTTCATATAAGCCTCAATTTTTCAGCTTATTTTACGAATTTTAGGCTTTTATTAGTTTATCATATAATAATATACTTATATAAGCCTACAAGTCTCAAAACAAGCCGAAGAATTGGAGCTTATGAAATATAAGCCGAAACACAAAAAAGCTCATAGGCCGCATATAAGCTTAAACAAACACCCCCTAATATAGTGTAAGTTAGTATTAGTTAACTGTAGTATAGTTTAGATAGTGAAATGGATGATGATAAGATAGTAACATTGAACAGATCTACCTTTTTTTAGAGCATATAAGATTCAGCATGTATATGTGTGAGTTAGGCGTTAGTTAACTGTTGCTTAGTTTTGAATTGAAATCGACATCAATACGGTTGTGACATTAAACAGATCGCCTTTTTTTAGTGCATATAATATTCGGCATGTATATGTGTAAGTTAGTTAACTGCTGCTTAGTTTAGATTTAAATCACATCGATATGGTTGTGACATTAAACAGATCTGCCTTCTTTTGCGCATATATCATTCGGCGTTTGTTATTTGATATGTGCAAGGCTATAAGTTTGTATTAGGTAGCTGTAGTTTAGTTAAATCGGAATTGTTATGGTTCTGACATTTGATATGTGGTGGTGGTGGTTGTCTGCATTAAGTATCTCTTAATTACACATGCCTTAATAAAAAAAGTTTAACAAACAAGCCTGGCTGCCTGGGCCTGTTTGTTTAGTTTTTTTATTAAGTCATGTTAAATTAAAGTGTCTGTCTAGATATATGATGTCTGTTTGTAGATGAATAAATGGTTGTTTGTTTTGTGTGCTGAATAAGTGTCTGAATTAGAAAAAAATTACTGCTATACCCTTTTATTTGAAATAAGGTTCAGAAGTGAGATGATAAATATGTAAAATTAGGATAAAATGGATGGACTTAATTTGGAGACCCTCAATTTTTTGGCTTTTTTTAGGAGGTCATATATTTAGTTTTAAGTACTAAACAAACATCCATTTGGTAACTTAATTAACTTACCTATTTTTCAATTAAGACACTTTAATTTGTTATCAAACACTACCTGAGACTCATAAGGTTATCAAGATCGCGATCCTATTTACGATCGTTTTTGTCTCTGCAAGATCGGGATCGTATGATCGAATCGAGATCGTAAGATCCTACGAAAGTGTGAATTTTTAAATAGGGGTTGTAGTGTTATGGAGTTCCATATAAAATTTGATATAAACGACCAATTTAAGTGACTATGAACACAAATTTCACCGTTTAAACATCGTAATAATAGCAATACATACAATGACTTCATTTTCAGTCATTTACTAAGCACTTTGGGTAGAAAAAAAAAATATGACACGAGTAAAGTTAGGTTATGTATAAAAGTAAAACTGGGTCAAATTTTGGAAAGTAGGTTTAATTTTTGTAAAAAGATTTTCTAATTGCAAAAATTAGGCTTTATAGTAGGATCGGGATCGATAACGATCCTACGATCTTACTAGCTATCTTACGATCTTACTTCGATCTTATGGTATTTTCGATCCTACTCCAATTTTGCAAGGTTTTCTAATGTATTATAATAAGATCGTACGATCCTACAATCAAGATCGCGATCTTGATAACTATGTGACATAACAATCATATCTGAGATTAAAAAATTGGAAAAGTTGTTAACTCCCTTTTACATATTTCATTTTGTCCAAATCACGTAAAGTCATCACCCCTCCCTCCTTTTCCACAATCACACTTCATAAATAAATAAAAAATCACACACACACACACACACATTCACCTATATAAATAAATAAATATACAAAAAACCCAACGGTTTTTTCCGATCCAGTAGCACTGGATTCCGTCACAGAACCACCGTCAACCACCACCACCACCACCACCGGTCAGATCCGGTACCGATCACCTTCCGCCGCGGAGCTTCTCGAAGGCCAAGTCTTCGCCACGTCATCCGAGCAGCTCACAACCGACAACAAAATGTCGAAACGTAACCGTCCGTACAACAACATCAACGGTTACGATTCACTAACCGACAAAATGAACCGTTACCGCGGCGTTATACTAGTTATATCGATACCTTTGGTATTAATTTCGTTTGTGTTGTTTTTAATGCCTAATGTACGGTCAAACGACGCCGTTTTGCCTAATAGAAAGTTTTCGCCTAATTATGTGTTGGAGAGTGGTGATGGTAAGGGGATGAATAAGTATGCGGTGGTGTTTGATGCTGGAAGTAGTGGAAGTAGAGTTCATGTGTTTTGTTTTAATCGGAATTTAGATCTCGTTCATATCGGTAACGATCTCGAGCTTTTTGAGCAGGTAGATTGATTATCTGTTGCCTAATTGTTGTAATGTGTTACAGATCTGGTTCTAGTTTTAGTAAATGTAGTTTACGCGTTAGTTAGTTAGAGTTAGTTAGTTGATATGCGTAAGCTGGTATGCAGTTTAGTTAAATCAAGATCAATACGGTTGTGACATTGAACAGATCTCGAGCTTTTTGAGCAGGTAGATTAATTATCTATTGCCTAATTGTTGTAATGTATTGCAGATCTGGTTCTAGTTTTAGTAAATATAGTTTACGCGTTAGTTAGTTAGTTAGAGTTAGTTAGTTGATATGCGTAAGCTAGTATGTAGTTTAGTTATATCGAGATCAATATGGTTGTGACGTTGAACAGATCTCGAGCTTTTTGAGCAGGTAGATCAATACGGTTGTAATGTATTACAGATCTAGTTCTAGTTTTAGTAAATATAGTTTACGCGTTAGTTAGTTAGTTAGTTGGTTAGTTAGTTGATATGCGACATTGGACATTGGACAGATCTGTTTTTCTTATTAATGCATATAGTGTCTGGTGTTTGTTAGTTGATATCTGTATGCGTTATACGATCTGTTGTATGTGTTAGTTAATTGGCGTTTAGTTTAGGGATTAGAATTGATAATTATTAAGGTAGTGACATTGAGCGGATCTGCTTTCGTATTAGTGCATGTATTAGTTAACGGTGGTTTAGATTAGATATCAAAATTGACGTCACTATTGTTGGGGGTGTTTGTTTAAGCTTATATGTGGCTTTATGAGCTTATTTGATTTTGGCTTATATTTCATATAAGCCTCAATTTTTCGGCTTATTTTAAGAATTTTAATAAACTTATATAAGCCCGCAAGTCTCAAAATAAGCCGAAAAATTGGAGCTTATGAAATATAAGCCGAAACACAAATAAGCTCATAGGCCGCATATAAGCTTAAACAAACACCCCCTAGTATATGACAGATCTGCCTCTATTTTTAGTGCATATAGTGTAAGTTAGTATTAGTTAACTGTAGCATAGTTTAGATATTCAAATGGATGATGATAAGGTAGTAACATTGAACAGATCTACATTTTTTTAGTGCATATAAGATTATTATGTATATGTGTGAGTTAGCGTTAGTTAACTGTTGCTTAGTTTGAGTCGAAATCGACATCAATACGGTTGTGACATTAAACAGATCTGCCTTTTTTTTAGTGCATATGATATTCGACATGTATATGTGTAAGTTAGTTAACTGTTGCTTAGTTTAGATTTAAATCACTTCAATACGGTTGTAACATTTACAGATCTGCCTTCTTTTTAGTGCATATATCACATTCGCCGTTTGTTACTTGATATGTGGAAGGCTGTAAGTTTGTATTAGGTAGCTGTAGTTTAGTTAAATCGGAATTGTTATGGTTCTGACATTGGACAGATTATAGATATGGATGGTGTAGAGAGAAGTGTTAATAGGAGTGGTGGATCTGGTTTTTTATTGCATATATTTATTCAGCATTTGTGTGGGATGCGCAAGTTAGTATTAGTTAGCGAACTCGAAATTGATTAGATGATGTGTAAAGAAATGTTATTAGAAGTGGTGGATCTGCATTGTTTGCATGAAGATTAACTAGTCTGTGTAAGTTATTATTTGGTAAATGTAGTTTACCTTAGTAATTGAAATCGACTTGGATAAGGTTGCTATATTGAGTAGATTACAGATGTACATGATGTACTTGGCATTTGGCAACTAGATCAAGTTACTATGGAGGCTAATAGTAAATTTAACCATTGTTTGTTTAAATGCACATCGACTAAACTAATAAGTCACTTAGGATCATCAAACAAACTGATGAGCTTCGCTTTCAAGCCCTAACCCATTGAGGAAATAGCACTTTCCCTCTTTTAGACTATATTGATAGAGTGTTGAAATGTGCCTGGCATTTTTAAGGCAATATAAAATTCTGTTGTAGTTATTTAAGTTTTAATCAATCTGTGTTGGAAGGAGTCTGATTCTTGACTTGATATATCTATATTGTAGTTGAAACCAGGTTTGAGTCATTATGCAACGGATCCTAAAGCAGCTGCACATTCTCTTCTGCCTCTTTTAGAGAAAGCAGAAAAGGTCGTTCCACAAAATATGCGCCAAAATACGCCGGTCAAAGTTGGGGTTAGTGATTTGTATGACTAATGATACTTCTGTATTTTGTTAGAGCTGTATGCTAATATGCTTATGTATGTTATATCTATATGCAGGCAACTGCAGGTCTGAGACAGTTGGGAGTTGATGCATCTGAAAGGATCTTGCAAGCTGTATGTACTTATCTTCTACATGACTTTTTTCTCACTTAAGAGATTCTGTTCTCCCGTCTTGTGATTTTTATTTGGTATTAATTCCTTATAGAATTGATGTTTATATAGGTCAAAGATTTTCTAAAAGTTAAGAGCAGCCTCAAGTCGAATGATGATTGGGTAACTGTTCTGGATGGAACGCAGGAAGGTGCTTATCAATGGGTAAGACACTGACTTCTTACAATCTCATGGCTGATTTGCTTTTAGCATAAGAATTGGACCCATTTCATGTTGTTCATGCATCATGAAAAAAACAACTTTTTTGGTGTTTAGGCACAGGTTACGTTCTAACTGAGTTTTCTTTCATAGCAATGTGTCTCAGAGAACTTGTGATGTCAATCATTGTCAAGATGCATATTTTGTCTTAACCTTATTTCAATCATTTTACTTAATTCTGTTTTGACATCATTTTTTTAAAGTTCTTATCTCTCTCAAGGGTTAAGTTGGAGCTTGTTTGATTAAAAAGACATCATTATCCTTACAATATCATACTCCTTTTTGTTGTTAACATCTTTTTCATACCTGCAGGTGACCATCAATTATTTGTCAAATAAATTGGGCAAGAAATATTCGGACACAGTTGGGGTAGTTGATCTAGGTGGCGGGTCAGTACAAATGGCATATGCTATTTCAGAGGCAGATGCTGCAAAGGCTCCAAGGATAACAAACGGAGAGGATACATATGTGAAGGAAATGTTACTCATGGGAACTAAATACTACCTCTACGTTCACAGGTTCGCCTCATACCTGTTTAAATATAGATATTTACTTCTTTATAGACGACTTCCTGAAGATGGAACGGGTTTCCCTTATCTCTGTTTGAAGCTATGCTTACTTTCTTTATAGTTGACATTAAAAAGGTAGAGCAGTATCAGAATATGAAGCCTAAAAATGAATAGGCAATCTAGGTGTGTCATATGCCAGGAAGGCTAGAAAGTTATAAATATGATGTACGCTGAATCATATACTCATTGTTTTATATGGGTATTGATTATTGAACATCCCCCACCCCACATACAAACAAATGTGAGAAGATGTGATATCATTAAAATCAAATTTGATTTTGGTGACTTGGTGTATTTTCGAGCCTTTAATGGTGTTTTTTTCATGTCTATTTCTGCTCTGTGGTCATATTAATTTTGATTACATTGACTTGATGCTCTTTTTCTTTTAATCTTTCAGTTACTTGAAGTATGGATTGTTAGCAGCTCGTGCTGAGATCCTTGGAGTTGCAAAAGATTCTGAGAGTCCATGTGTCATGGCTGGCTACAATGGTATTTTTTGTTTTGTGATAAAGCTGTTTTACCTCACGTCTTTTCTGGTATTAAGCCTTAAGGTTTTACAGAAGAGGATTTTAGGTTTTAGAATGATGTTAACTTTGAATGCGTGTTTACTAACCAACTGGAGTATTAACTCTTAACTCTTGTATTATCTTGTAGGGGTATATTCATATGCTGGAACTGATTACAAAGTTTCAGCTCCTTCTTCTGGTTCAAGCATGAACAAGTGCAGGGAAGAAGCATTAAAAGCCCTTAAAGTTAATGAATCAACTTGTACCCACATGAAATGCACTTTTGGTGGGGTATGGAATGGTGGTGGTGGTGATGGACAAAAGAACCTATTTGTAGCTTCTTTCTTCTTCGATCGGGCTGCTGAGGTATTAAAGGATATATTTTAATACCTTTCGGAAATCAGTAAAATATCATTATGGCTGCTTTTTATAAAGCCTAGTTTCATATGCATATCGACTAATGATCTGTTCATGTAGGCTGGTTTTGTTGATCCAAAAAGCCATGTTGNTTTTCCATAAGAATTGAACCCATTTCATGTTCATGTATCATGAAAAAAAAAACAACTGATCATTTTTGGTACTTAAGGTACAGGTTATGAAGTCTTATCTCTTTCTATGTTTTGTCTTAACCTGTCTGTATTTCAGTCGTTTTACTTAAATGTGTTTTGGCATCGTTTTTTAAGTTATCTCTCTCAAGGGTTAAGTTGGAGCTCCTTTGATTCTAATTTAGAAGACATCATAATCCTTATCATATCGTACTCTTTTTTGTTGTTAACGTCTTTTTCTTACCTACAGGTGACCATCAATTATTTGTCAAATAAATTGGGCAAGAAATATTCGGACACAGTTGGGGTAGTTGATCTAGGTGGTGGGTCAGTACAAATGGCGTATGCTATTTCAGAGGCAGATGCTGCAAAGGCTCCAAGGATAACAAACGGAGAGGATACGTATGTGAAGGAAATGTTACTCATGGGAACTAAATACTACCTCTACGTTCACAGGTTCGCCTCATACTGGTTTAAATATAGATATTTACTTCTTTATAGACGACTTCCTGAAGATAGAGCGGGTTTCCCTTATCTCTGTTTGAAGCTATGTTTAGTTTCTTTATGGTTGACATTAAAAAGGTAGAACAGTATCAGAATATGAAGCCCATCAATCATAACACATTCTAAAAATGAATAGGCAATCTAGGCTTGTATCATATGCCAGGAAGGCTAGAAAGTTAAAAATATAATGTACACTGAATCATATATTCATTGTTTTATACGGGTATTGAACACCCCCCACCCCACATACAAACAAATGTGAGAAGATGTGATAATCATTAAAATCAAATTTGATTTTGGTGACTTGGTGTATTTTCGAACCTTAATGGCGTTTTTTCATGTCTATTTCTGCTCTGTGGTCATATCAATTTGCATTACTTTAAATTGATGCTCTTTTTCTTTTAATTTTTCAGTTACTTGAAGTATGGATTGTTAGCAGCTCGTGCTGAGATCCTTGGAGTTGCAAAAGATTCCGAGAGTCCATGTGTCATGGCTGGCTATAATGGTATGTTTTTTGTAATAAAGCTGGTTTTACCTCACGTGTTTCTGGTATTAAGCTTTAAGGTCTTACAGAAGAGGGTTTTAGGTTTTAGAATGATGTTAATTTTGAATAAAATGTGTGTTTACTAACCAACTGGAGTATTAACTCTTGTATTATCTTGTAGGGGTATATTCATATGCTGGAACTGATTACAAAGTTTCAGCTCCTTCTTCTGGTTCAAGCATGAACAAGTGCAGGGAAGAAGCATTAAAAGCCCTTAAAGTTAATGAATCAACTTGCACTCACATGAAGTGCACTTTTGGTGGAGTATGGAATGGTGGTGGTGGTGATGGACAAAAGAACCTATTTGTAGCTTCTTTCTTCTTCGATCGGGCTGCTGAGGTATTAAAGGATATCTTTCAATACCTTTTGAAAATCAGTAAAATACCATTATGGCTGCTTTTTATACAGCCTAGTTTCATATGCATATCAACTAATGATCTGTTCATGTAGGCTGGTTTTGTTGATCCGAAAAGCCATGTGGNTTCTTTATAGACGACTTCCTGAAGATGGAACGGGTTTCCCTTATCTCTGTTTGAAGCTATGCTTACTTTCTTTATAGTTGACATTAAAAAGGTAGAGCAGTATCAGAATATGAAGCCTAAAAATGAATAGGCAATCTAGGTGTGTCATATGCCAGGAAGGCTAGAAAGTTATAAATATGATGTACGCTGAATCATATACTCATTGTTTTATATGGGTATTGATTATTGAACATCCCCCACCCCACATACAAACAAATGTGAGAAGATGTGATATCATTAAAATCAAATTTGATTTTGGTGACTTGGTGTATTTTCGAGCCTTTAATGGTGTTTTTTTCATGTCTATTTCTGCTCTGTGGTCATATTAATTTTGATTACATTGACTTGATGCTCTTTTTCTTTTAATCTTTCAGTTACTTGAAGTATGGATTGTTAGCAGCTCGTGCTGAGATCCTTGGAGTTGCAAAAGATTCTGAGAGTCCATGTGTCATGGCTGGCTACAATGGTATTTTTTGTTTTGTGATAAAGCTGTTTTACCTCACGTCTTTTCTGGTATTAAGCCTTAAGGTTTTACAGAAGAGGATTTTAGGTTTTAGAATGATGTTAACTTTGAATGCGTGTTTACTAACCAACTGGAGTATTAACTCTTAACTCTTGTATTATCTTGTAGGGGTATATTCATATGCTGGAACTGATTACAAAGTTTCAGCTCCTTCTTCTGGTTCAAGCATGAACAAGTGCAGGGAAGAAGCATTAAAAGCCCTTAAAGTTAATGAATCAACTTGTACCCACATGAAATGCACTTTTGGTGGGGTATGGAATGGTGGTGGTGGTGATGGACAAAAGAACCTATTTGTAGCTTCTTTCTTCTTCGATCGGGCTGCTGAGGTATTAAAGGATATATTTTAATACCTTTCGGAAATCAGTAAAATATCATTATGGCTGCTTTTTATAAAGCCTAGTTTCATATGCATATCGACTAATGATCTGTTCATGTAGGCTGGTTTTGTTGATCCGAAAAGCCATGTTGCCAAAGTTCGTCCAGTTGATTTCCAAGAGGCTGCTAAACGTGCTTGTCAAACCACACTCGAGGATGCAAAATCCGCATATCCCAATGTGGAAGAATCTAACCTACCATACCTATGCATGGATCTTGTGTATCAATACACGTTGCTTGTAGATGGCTTTGGTAAGTTAATGCCTAACACGGCTTCAATTACAGAAGCTTCTTAAAAACCAAAGGGAGGGGCAGCAACATAGGTGGATTGGGTAATATTTCAAAACTGAATCGGGTCAAAATGTCTAGTTTGTTAATATGTCATAAGTGAGTAGGTGTGGTTTGGCTGAACCCACCAACTCTTCCTTTTACTAGAAAAAATTAATTCCTAAATCTGTCAACTATGATTACAAAATTATATTCTACAATAATAGTGTGAAACTATTTTTACTAAAGCAATTCAGAAGATCTGTACACATTTTAAAAACTTATAATCCGTGTGACCCGTTTCCTTGTCAATAAATTTGTAGCTTGACCAGATGTCTGGTTTTCTGGTTAAAATTGCTTAGCTGTAGCTGACATGGCATTTTCTTGATCAGTTATTTTTCATGTATAATACTGCTGGCCAAAAAACAGCGAGTTTTCACTTTTGTGCTGTTTTAGTCATTGGTATTCATTAGTATACCAAACTAAGAAAAGTAATCTAATTGCTCGTGTTCTTGTTGAACAGACCTGGCACCATGGCAACAGATTACACTAGTGAAAAAGGTTGAGTACCAAAATTCATTGGTTGAAGCTGCTTGGCCATTGGGTAGTGCAATTGAAGCAGTGTCAGCAGTCGCCTAGCGACCAAAATTACATTATCGATTGTATTATGTATGAAACTGGCTAACCATTGTTGCCAGATCAGCGGGGTCGGTAAATGCTCTGAGGTTCCGAGAAGATATTCTTTTCACTATCAATAGCGCTATTATTTTTGTGTTTCTGACTCTTTGGTAAAAGACTGGAAACCCAATTTTTGAATTAAATTTTATATTAAGCAGTGAGACGTAATTAGGACTCATTTGTATTTGTATCTCACTAAAGTTGTACCTGACATACCATAAATGTGAAATCTCTTTTGTTAAATACTAGGAGAGTACCATGCATAGTGACATGATTTTATAATGAAAAATTGTTATAATTATGATAGTGTAGTTAAGTGTTTCGTGTGATGTTTATGCATACAGCGTAAAATGTCTCATCTTGGCTAAGAGATCGTTTAACAATATTATCAATCTTATTCATTTTCTACAAATTTTTTTCTTTCTTCATGATGGATGATGGAAATTGTTGTGTTATATGTATAATATAATATGTGAACTATATATGAAAATTAATTGAGTGTGATCGAGTGATTAAAAGAGAAATTGTGTTACACTTAAAAACCATAACAAAATAGTATTAGTCAAAACAAAAAATTCAAATTTAAAATAATAAACAACATTTATTTTGTGGCAAACGAAGGAAATATTTCAAAATTTTAAACCATAAATTTATACATAAGGTTTAAATGAGTATTTTTGTTAAATCATTTTACTCATTTTTAAGTTTTACAAAATTTTGTTTCTCTTCGTATATACTATGTAGTAGAGATTGGTCCAAAGTAGAGGTGTCAATGGATCGGATAATATGTCGATCATTTAGTTATCCGGCTAAATGGATCATGATCTGATCCATGATTCAAGTTAGGGGATTATGATCAATCCATGATCCAACTAACTTAAATAGATGGATCGTGATCCAATTATTATTATTATTATTATTTTAATTACTACAATTAGCCTAAACCCAAAAAAATCAAATATCGCTTACAAATTTACACATATTGTTACGCTTTGATATTTGGGTTAACCACGAAAAAATATAGCTAAGAAAAAGACTTGGTCTCGATCATTTCATTGGTCTCTAAGGTAAAGTCTCGCTTAATCATTTTCAATGTAAGTTTACCTTAATAATGTTCGATCATAAACAAAAATCATTTCCATTTATTAAAAAATTTAGGATTGTAAAATCTTAATCTTTTTTTTAACGGCAATTTTTTTCACACTCTATACTACTTAACTCACAGATGCCGATTGTCCCTTAACTAAACAGACGTTAAAATTGATTGTTAATGTTCCTCATGTGCAATGCATATATGAAAGTGTTAACGTAACTTTTAGGTTTTAGCTTTTTTTCTTGTTTCTTTTCGGTCCACAGTCCACAGTCCACACATTCCAACACAATTTAGATGACTCTTTTTCTTCCAAAACTCTTCAGCCCACAATTCTACATTATTATGTAATTTTGCTTTTATCCAGCAAATCAACCTTTTTTTCTTATTTAAATTTTCCATATTACTCCATTTTTTTGTTATCCATCATCCATGCTCATTATTTATTATGTAATTCTGATATGTGCTTGAAGTTAAAAGAAGTCCAAACAAAACAGTCGAGTCAAACAACGTTTGGGTTGTGTTGACAGAAGACCAAATCCATTTTCACATTTATTTAGTTTCCAAGCACGTTGCATGCATTTAGGAAGAGGAGTGGACCATCACTTCATGCATTAGTCATTTAGTCCCATGTTTATTTGTTAGTTTTGTTCATGAAGTCTAGACTCTAAGAGGTCATGGATTAATCATGTTTATTTGTTAGTTATTCGTTTTTTAGCATTATAAATTCTGTACTTTGCTTTTGATGAAAGGTAGAGAAGAAATATGTGTTGAGTAAAGTTAGTAGTTTTAGAAGTATTAGAATTCTATTTCTTATTCTTTTGCTTGGAGATTGACTAACTCAATTAGTCTCTATCAAATTCTTTTTATGTTCCAGAAAAAAAAAAAAAAAAAAAAAAAAAAAAAAAAAAAAAAAAAAAAAAAAAAAATCTTTTTTTCCTTCTAAACTCAAAAAATAAGTTAAATCTGTGAAGTTATACCAAACACCAACCATGATTCACTTATTCATTGGATCCAGAAAACGAAAACTCAAAAACAATCTGGTAACACCATACGATCACACCCCAAAAACCATCCGGCGTCACCATATATGAGCGAAAGAATAAAGGGCCGTTAATGTGATAGTAGCATTTTTAGTTGGTTTATTGATTATGATTGTAGATAGAAATTAGAAATGAAGGTTTATGTTCATCAACTGAGTTTAATTGGTCGTGGTTACTTGCTAAAATTTCTTTTGAAGATTGAAGTTAGGAAAAAAGTTGTGGTGTGGTTTTGATTGATCGGTGGATAATGGTGGTGATGTAAATATAAGTTGTATCATATGCTTATTGCGTTGCAACTTAGTTTAGTTAATCTTACTTAGAGTTTTAGGATATTTTGGTTTTTTGAAGTTAGTTTCTTAAATATCAATTCGTCAATTCTTGGTGTTATTATCAAGTAAATTTGGGTTAACTTTTCACTAAATTTGATTGATTGCATGTAGCATAAATTTTTTACTAACGACAACTATTTCCCCACAACCATTTTGTTGGTAACACAACATGAGATACCATTGAGACATAAGACTGTAACATATATATAATTGTGGGATTTAATTATTTGAGGAAACATTTGATATATAATCAAAACTTATGATCAAATGAGAAAAAAAAATCTTAAAATGAGAATAATTAGAGAAACAATTATAACCACACCTTATATGCATCCACTTGAATTAGATATACCCCTAATCTTTTATATGCACCATAATATATTTTCTAGCTAAAACTTAGATGCATATACATATATTAGACGTATTTTAGCAAGTTAGGCAAATCTTATGTATTTTTCGCTCTCTGCGGGTCAAAGTTGTTGCAAGTACTACTTTGCATCTTTTCACTTCAAAATTCATTTCGAAACAAATTGAGATGCATCTAATTTAAGTAGGTGCATCTCAAATATGTGGTTATAGTTATTTCTCACCCATCTTATTATAAGTTTTCATCTCATTGGATCCTTAACCAAGTATATTTAAATTTGGGTTTTCTTTGTAAACAAAGGAGAGTAGTGGATCCCTGACATAATTAGAAAGATATGGTTGCGATTGACTTAACTATTACGGTAAGAATCATATTGTTTGGGAAATTTGTTCCGATATGTAGTTAGATTGATGAGGATTATCACAAAGGATCTAGCTAGGTGTTGCTACTTTGTTTGGAGTCTGTGACAACTTGTGCTTATAAATAAGATTTCAAAAACTAATTTTCAAGCACTAGTAACTAATGGGATCTGCATTCTTTTGGAAAATGCAGCTAATTAACATGGAATCTAAAAGTGCTAAAAGGCAAAAACTAGATAGATTCACATTGCTTAATCAGACCTTGCTGCTCGTATACTCTTTGGGCAACGCTGTTGAAATCAACATTTTATCAAAAGAGTGGATATCACGGTGGCACCGCGTCCAAATTTAAGAATGGATAACTGATTTGCAGAACAAATATGTCAGGGTGATTACCCTATGATGCAGATCCTGCTAAGTCACAAGAATCATCCCATCTCTGAATTCCACTACCTTGTCTCAAATCTTGCGGACGTGTCTATGAAGATGTATTAGATAATCGGTTATTTTGGCAGCACATATGGAATAGCGTTGAAAAGTCTTACTTTGCAAATGCAACAAAACCAACCCAAATTCAGGCTCTTACCTTCACCAAACTCAATACCTGAATTAGATTACCTGCTATTGAAGGATTGCAACCTGAGTGACTGCTTGAAACCAGAGGGTTTCCCTGTGTATCTTCGCTCACCCTCATTTCAAATAATAAGAGTATTGCAACTAGATTACACTCATTCCTACGAAGCTCTACACAACTGAAAAAGCTAAATCTTGTCAACTAGTGTCTTAATTAACTGGTAGAATTTGGATGAAAGTTAGTCTTTATATGAAAAAAAAAATGTTTTGATTTGGGGTGCTGGTGGCAAAGGCCAACGACTTCGGTGAAGGAGAGGAAGGCCACCTAAGTGTATCAGAATTACTGGATTGTGTCCCCGATATCACTAATCTGGTCATGACTCGTGATTTTTTTGAGGTAACCATTATAAACTTGAGAAATTTTGTGAGTGTTCGACAAAGATAAATTGTGCGAGTTTATGGAGTGAGAGAGGTGAATGAGGGTGCAAGGGTATGTATGAAAGCGGGATGCGTCTGTAACATTACAATCACTACTATTATTCTTATTCACATATGCATTATCAATAGTTTTATATGTATCAACAATGTTTTTATTTACAGTGTTATTCATGGAAGTATTATTCTCAACAAAACCTTCTTTTATGATCTCCTCTTCCCTTACCCTTATTTCCAATTTGTTCCTCAACAACCCCTGACATAACAACTGAATCTCTGAAGTTTGTCATAACCTTCATTTGCCTCTTCGAAGACCGTTTTTAGGAGACATATTGAATATAACTTCCAATTGTCAATTATTTGTAAAGGTATACTCAGTATTTGGTGAAAACACAACAATTAGGGTTACAATATTTAAATTGAGGGGGGGGGGAGGGAATTGAAAATTTGAAAAATTAGGGTTAAAAAAGAAAACGAAGCTAAATTCAACATTGACGGACATGGAATTTGGTACCAGAAACATAAACTAAAGCTTTTGATCCGTTAATTTTGAAGATTTAATGGTTTGTTAATGGCGGAAATGAAGATTTTTGTGTTTTTTTGTAGAGAAATTTGGTTGGAAATACGGTTAGAGGAGAGAGAAAGGAGAGATGAATATCGTGAACTTTAGGTTAATTATGATATTAACTTACACCTATGTAAAAGTAAAACCGTAAACACACGATTTAAATGTAAACTAGACAAGAGTGTAATATGATGTAAAGCTAATGTTGCCTATTTCGTGGATCAAGTGCTTTATCATCCATCTAATAATGAAAGTCCATTAAAAGGTTTTGTCTCAATAATACTTTTTATTATGTGAGAAGCTCTTTAACCGAATTATGTTCAAATTATTTTGTGCCTTTATTTAAAATAATAATAATAATAATAATAATTTAAACAAAAAAAGAAAAAAACCCGAAAGAGTGTGCGGGCAAATCCTAATTTCAAAATCGCACTCTCAAAAAACCTTTCATCCCCTCTTTTCAAAAACCCTAATTTCAATTTCCCCAAATCAATAGCAACAATGTCTTCTTCATCATGGACATGTTCAAGTTGCACATTCATAAACCCAAATTCTCTCAAACCCACTTGCAATCTGCTCAAATTCGAAACCAACTTCACAATTTTCATCATCTTCAAAACCCACTTCGAATCTTAAAAAATGGTCTTGTAAATTTGTTGTCGAAAAGAACATAATAAACTAAAATACATTATTCATCGAAATTTTTTATTTCAATGTACTCGCTGATGCAACGCGCGGGTACCCTGCTAGTAATATAATATGTGCGTTACATATGAAATTTAATCAAGTGTGATCGAGTGATTAAGGGAGAATTGTGTGACACCTAAAAACACTGTTTTCAACAAGAAAATAGTGTTAGTAAAAAAAATATCATTTTTTTTTGGGGTAAAGGGCCCCGGTAAATATTATTAAGCCAAAAAAAACATTGAAGTTCAAAAGGATGAGGGTGACTTCCCTCATCTCAGTACATAAGGACACTTACATACAAATAAAGCAACAAACCTAACCACTATATAAGAATGACAGGCCATTCTTATAACAAACACAATGAAACAAACTACCTATGACGACCCTTCAGACGACTGTCATGCAAACCATACACATGATATTCATAACCATCATAGGACTGCAAATCATCTAGAAAGCCAGCACCTGGTAAAACCTCAGGCACGCAAACAACATCTTCATCCGACGAATCAGATAAAGACAAGGATGAACTTTCATTCAATTGTCAAAGCAACATGAGTCCTAGAGAATTGCTCCCACAAGCTTCTATTGCCACTTATCGCTGGTACATCTCTAGTAGAGACTTCACCTACGGTATCCATATTCTCACTAACATTCGGTACCAACACCTCCACCATGCCCAGACCAACATCATCCTTTAACTCTCCAGAAGTAACGCTAATCAAATCATCCTTAGGAGGCTGTTCTAACGAAACAACATCCAAAGTACGTGTAGTATCTTTAGCATTCTTCTTATTGACTTTGGTAGCCTTATTCCCAACCTTATCCAAGTGAACACCACGATTTCCACCAACATCTTTATAAGCCGAACTTGAAACACTAGTAGCCTATTTTCTCCTAAGAGGGCAAGAATCGTCCTCATGGTTAAAAACATTACATTTAGAACACCGAGATGGCCACCATTCATATTCGACTTCAAGAACTTCCATATAATGACACTTACCCATAGGCAAAGGTATAGCCACATCAATTGATTCCAAAACAGCATTTTCAGCATATACCTCAATTAGAACCCGTGCATAAGATTAACGACCCCAAGGATTACTACACATAGCTCTAGTACCTGCATCCAATCGTATAATATGACCAAGCTGTTGTGAAATCAAACCAATATCGACTTCAGAATACGCAATCGCTGGTACATTATGAATTCGAATCCATACTGGTACCTTTATAATCTTCTCCCTCTCCAGCCTTGTATAAGGCACCCAAATATTCAATAAAATAGGAGTATATTTGATAAACCAAGGACCACCCTCAAGAACCTTTGTCATACCCTCTTGAGTCGAATATTTGAAAAGCAAGAAATCATTATGCAACATTACACGTTCGAAGCCAAACTTAGCCCACGCATGCTTAACATAATCTCCAACAATAGGAAAAGCTAATCTTTGCCCAAGGAAATAGCCGCATAACGTATTATCAAATTTAGAACGCATATAATCTACAATGGCTAACGGAATAACAACATTAGCACCACTAATATTGCACCCATTTGCTGGCCTCGACCCATTATCCTTAGAAGTACCAACATTAGCAGCCCCCAACGAAACATCATCAGGTTCAGTAACATTAGTAGCCTTAGGGAGATCAGAATTAAGACCAACTGAACTTATAGTATCATGTATAGCAGGGGTAGATTCAGAAACATCAGGAGCTATAGTTGGTACCATAGAACCAGAACCAACGTCATTAGGAAGTGTGAAACTGCCCGTTTTTCCAGCCAAACCTGCACATTTAATTATAAACTTTAATAGCTTACCCTCGTTGACAATAACCTTGCCATCGATATTGTTAATCTTAGTAGCCAACCCATTACTCTTATTAGACTTCTTTCCATTAAGAAACTCTGCTTCCATCTCTCCAAACCCACTTAAATTACACTAGACTTGCAGCGACAAAACCCAAAACGCACTTGTATTATCCAAAAACCCTAGAACGGGTACATGCAAACAGAAAAAAACATTCAAACCCTAAACGAGTTTAGCTTAGCATTAAACCACCAGAGATCGTAATGCACACCAAAATACAAACCCTAATGATTGTAATGGAGCGCAAACAGCAGCACAAGGAGAAAGATAATAGTACAGATCCAACCAAATCACTGATAGAACAAAATAGATGATAAAATCAAATTAAAAGTACACCCTATAATCGTTAAATATATAGGGTATATTAATAACCGACCTACAATAAATTAATGTGGTACTTTGTTAAACCACTTTACTCATTTTAAGTTTTAAAAAAAGAAAATGATTTGTAGGCCTAACTAATGGATCTAAAGATAGACCTACAAATGTGATTGGTGAAAACGAAAAATTGATTGGTGGTAATGATGAGAGAGAATGCCTGCATAACACTTGTCAAAATATGAATGTATTAGACCTATTTATCACTACTCATAATTAGTAAGATATGGTTGCTATTGATTTAACTACTACGTATTATAGTAAGAATCATATTGTTTGGAAAATTGTTCCCACATGTAATTAGATTGATAAGGATTATTGGATGGAAGACATATCACAAAGGATATAGGTTTTGCTTGTACTTATAGATAATATTTCATAAACTAATTTTCAATTACCAATAAAGAATGGGATATACATTCATTTTGACAATGCAGCAAATTAACATGGAATCTAGTAGCGCTAACGATCTGTTCTCGAGTTTTTTTTGTAGGAATAGAAATGATAGGTAAAGAAGAGTAAAGAAAAGAATGAAAAGAATAGAAAGTTGCATTTATATTTCATGTTCTCGAGTTGTAATAAAATGAATGGATGGAAAGAAAATAAACAAAGTCGTGTTCTCGATTTGGGAGGAAAAGAAAAAAAAAATTAAAAATTATAGTTATGCTTTTTTAAACATAAAAATACATCTATAACAAAAGATATATAAAATAATGAAGATTATATAACTTATTTTATAACATTTAGTTTAGGTGTAACTTTGTTTCCTTTCACATTCGCCCATATTTGGGCGGAAATTTTTATAGGAAAAAACCTCTTAATTTCCTATCAAACCCTTCAAGTTCCCTTTCTTTTCTATTTGATAAAAACTCGAGAACGCAATAATTTTTCTATTTCCTTTCATTTTCTTTCTTTTCCTTCCAAAAATAAACTCGAGAACGCAACGTAAAAGACAAAAACTTGATAGATTCACATTGCTTTATAAGACCCTTGCTGGTCGTATATTCTCATTTATGCCTTTGGGCAAGGCTATTGAAACCAACATTTTATCAAAGAGTGGATATCACGGTGGCACCTTGTTCCAAGTATAAGAATAGATAAATAGTTTGTTGAACAAGTATGTCGTGTTGACGGGTATAAACTGCTCTACACTATGATGCAGATCATGCTGAGGCACAAGAATCATCCCATCTCTGAATTCCACTAACTTGTCTCAAATCCTGCGGACTTGTTTACGAAGATGTATCAGATAATCGATTATCTTGGCAACACATATGGAATAACGATGAAAAGGCTTACTTTGCAAATGCCTCAAAACCAACCCAAAATCAAGCTCCCACCTTCACTAAACTTAATGTGCGAATTAAAGGGTTCCTTCTGCTATCTTCGTTCACCCTCATTTCAAAGAATAAGATTACTGCAACTTGATTACATTCGTTCCTACAAAGTTGTACACAACTGACAAAGCTAAATCTTGTAATTAATGTCTTAATTAACCGATATAATTTTGATAAAAAGTTAGCCTTTATATGAAAAAAAATATATTTCGATTTGGGGTATAGGTGGTAAAGGGCAACGACTTCAGTGAAGGAGAGGAAGGCCACCATAGTATGTTAGAATTATTGGATTGTGTGCCCGATATCACTTATCTGGTTATGATTCATGACTTTTTTAGGTAACCATTATAAACTCAAGCAATATATATGTGTATACAAGATAGTGAGAGTGGGCTGATAATCATATGCTTTTTTTTTATTATCACAATACTATGCTCATACACAGGCTGCCTACGTCCTACCCAAACCCTCCTATCAAGTTTGTGGTGCTCAAAGTTGGGTTGTGCGTAACTAACCAACTACAAGTTGTAGCTGCCTTATCGTCACACTCGGTCTAAAGGTAAACAAATACCACTGCTTCAAACATTTAGACATATAAGTTTTAATTTTGTAAAGCTTACTATTAACATAGTGATAACTTCAAAGTAGATATACTATCAAACCTAGGGATGAGCAAAAGAACCAAAGAACCGGACCGGAACCATAAAGAACCGAACCGGAACCAGAACCAATGATTCAAGTTCCGGTTCTTGATTTTGAGATTTTTCGGTTCTTTGGTCGGTTCGGTTCGATTCCACCGGTTCTCGGTTTCGGAACCAAATATCCAATAATTATAAAAATATGTAATTTTTTTATTTCNCCTACTAGCCATCAACCCAAACACTCTAAACCCTAATCTTTAATTTACTGAAACATACATAAATTAATAATTAATCTAAACCTAATGACATTCCAAGATCATTCATCATTATCAAAACAATGGAAGTAAGTTTTTATTTTATTTTTATTTGCATTCGATTAGCTTTTACATGTTTATCATGCTAAAATTTGCTAGCACTTTTATTAATACATTGTTTATATCTATCATCATACGTAGCCGCTTTTATTAATACATTGTTTATTATCTATCATCATCACATAGCCACATTGTTTATTATCTATCATCATCACGGAGCCACATTGATTATTTGAGTTTATGATTTAGTTGTTAATTGTTACGAGAATGGCAGTGATCCGTCGCGTTGCGGGCGGGCCTGTTTTATAGCGGAGGTGGTTTTCCATAAACTCGATGGCAGGCAACTCCTTAAGCGACAATACCAGATTCAATGCAGATTATTAGAAAAAAAACGGCTAAAAAAAAGGAGAATTCCAAACACTCCAAACTTTTAGAATGACATGTAGTTTCCATTAAGTAAAAACAGAGTACATATTGCCGAATGCGAACTTTAATGGTGCTGTTTCATAGCAGTCCCGAACACCAATTAAAAAGTACCCAAAATCGATAATACCACACACAAAGTTACCTGCCATTACACTTCTAACCGTGTCTTTCTCTTCGAGGAGGGAAATCAGTTCTTGTAAGTTTCTTTGATTCATATAAAAGGAGCAGATTTGGTAAGTATATCCGCCACAAATTCTGCAACCTTCTCAGGTTGTCTCAAGCCTATTAGACAAATAGAAACATTAAAATGTGACCGAATAATGTTGATATTTAAGTTGTCAATTCTAATGAATATAGCAATCGATCATAGACACTAATCATATACCTTAAAAGTAGATGACACCTGTTCCAGCCCCAGTTCGTCGCCTGAAACCCACCCATTCAGGTCCCAATTCCACACACATTTCAGCCTCACAATTCCACTCCCATTTCAGTTCCCAAGATGGCCCGTTTTGGCCCCCAACTTCAACCTTAAAACGGCCATTTACAGTCTATTATAAGCTGCACATTTATTGCCCCGTTACCTAACCTGTCGCACTTTAGAATGCAATAATGGTAACCTAAAACATCATACCTGGGGTTGCCCAAGAACACCTTTTCGGCCTCCTTTCCCTTTAGTGGCTTCAATGCCTCCTCCAGAAATTCTAAAAGATTCAACTGATCCTTTTGTTTCAACACGACAGCCGAAATCACGGTCTTCTTTTTATGAGTGCTTACAACCACCGCGGCTATACCCTGCACAGGCGATAAAACATGTTTCGGAACGCCGCCCTAACACAATACGCAAAATTTCGAACGGTTGTATCCAAACTGTGATATAAGCGAAGCCAAAGACCCCTTTGTTAACACGTTATACTGTTGTTATTTTACATTCTACCAATAGATGGACACGCAAAAAAAAACATATAAGTTGAAAAATAAAATAAATTTGTTTCTAGCAAGCACTGGACAGACCCATACATTGTGTAATAAGGCACGATCGACTAAAATTAACTAATACATTAAAACATAAAAGACCAATACATCGCTTAACTTTTCGACTAATTCCTCCTTCGATAGAGATATTTAAGTGTTTTAGCCTGCTTTTCCGGATATAGTTTTGGACTGCTAAATGTAAATGTTTTTTATGCACTACAATTACCATTTGCAGATTTCATAGAACTTGTGGATGATAGTAACTAACCTGTTTCTTCCTTCTTCTTTTTTTAGTCCAGTAAATGTCGGGTCAAGACCTTCGGAGAACTGCACAACAATTTTGTGTTTCAGTAAAACTTAATGATGAAAAACCTATAGAATAAAACGTACAACACAACTTCTGTAAATGACGAGGTCAGTTTTCTGAGCCAATTGTTCAACAACAGCGTCAGCGGGAACCACCAAATGTAGCCTCAAACTCCAACACCTTCATAATTAGCTGGCGCTTTTGTGCGTTGGATCTGATTCCCTTTTTCATAGCACATGCTTTAGCTCTGCTTCCCTGCAGTCACGTAAAGATTTGTGAGATTTGTGAACAGCAACCGAATACTTTTAATATTCTTGACGCAGATGTAGTAGTTATAGAACCTGTAAGTCAATATACCCTCCTTTGAGGTAAGCATGATATCGAACCTGCAAAACCAAACGTAAGCACAAAAAAAATTTAGATACACACACTATCGGTTTACTTACAGTTAGGTTCCCATTTTTAACATCGTATGTTATTTACATGGTTATACCGCAGAAACAATATTTAATACTGATTGAATAACTGATCAATGAAGAAAAATACAACTACCATATTAATGAAACCTGCTGAAACCATACCTCCAAAATCTTGTTGTTTGTAATTAATTATTCGATTCACAAACAACGGCTCTTTAAGCATTCCCTTTATTTTGACGTTGTTCTCCCCCATATTTTCCCCCTCTTCTTCCTCATCTTGTTCAGCTCTTCCATCAGTAGTGCCAACCAAACTCTCCACAGGGAAACTTCACATTTTTTTATTTATTTATCCTGGTGGGTTTCTGGGATCAACAATTGAATCATTTGTGATAAGAATAAACAAATATATGCCTAATCAAAATTTATTAACTAAAATAAGCAACTCACAGCTAAGATTATATACATCCTAGAATTACCTCTGTGGTAACCTATGCGAAACATTCAGTACCATGGACCAATACAAATTCAGCTTGTTCAAGTGTTCAACAACAACCTGTAGCCCTAATCCGTAAAGCAATATAATAACACATCAAGTTTGTAGGTAACTATAAACCGGCATGGATACTTTTCATAAAAGTTACTGTATAAAGCGTGATAAAGTAATCAGAATATTGGAGTACTAAATAAACGTGTTTAAGGGCTTACCTCAAGTGATATGGCACCTTTGGTCGCTCCATGTTATTTGAACGCATGTCCTTCCTAGCGGCCCAAACCAAGGATCATATGGCCTACTCATGATAATGCATAGATAATATTAATATTATATTTGACTAAATCTTTTGAAATGTGGATTGTTATGAAGTAAAATTTCTTGTAATAGCAGTTAACATAAGTAGGTACCTTTAAACTTGCACAACCAACTACGCCCATGACTTTTGTGACATAATCCGAATGTCGGGACTTTGGTTTATCCTTCAGATTTTCTTCAACTGCAAATGAGTATCATTAGGAACTTATAGTACATGTAAGATTACATTATTTGTCTTCGCAAAATACTTATTCAAATGGCAATGGAATCAAATGCTAACAAAGCCAAAGGCTTTTGAGGTGTTTGGTGTTTCCTTGTGCATACCTGTAACCGCATTTTTGCAGATACTCCCACGAAAACCGAAACTCATGGCCTATGAAGAGAAACCCAAAACCAAAAAAGAAACAAAAACCAAAATTAACCATCATACTTACCCATAAACCAAAAAAAAAACAAAAACAAAAAAACAAAAACAAAAAGCAAAAAAAAAAAAACAAAAACAAAACAAAAAAAATAAAAAAAATCCATCTCCAGAAGCACAAATCAAAGAAAATCCATATCATCATTTTTTGAAGAATCATAAACAGAAAAACCAAAAAGAAATCCACAAATAACAACCCTTTAAGTTTAAAAGCTACATAAATACCTCCCACGTAAAAACATCAAATAAACACCTCAAAAGCCTTTGGCTTTGTTAGCATTTGATTCCATTGGTTTAAAGTAACCCTAATCCCCATTCCTCCTCCCACGTAAAAACATCAAAAAAACAAAGGAAACTCATATTAAACCGAAAGCCACATGAAAATAAACCAAACGAAACAAAAACACCTAAACAATAAACCTAAAAACGTACCTTTAATTCTTGATCACCAAAAATACCGGAGACAAAAAAAAATCGTTTGCTTCTTCATGTTCCTGCTGCCGATGTTTTGCTGCATTTAAAATTTCTGACCACACTACAAATTTTAGATTTGCATCTCAGTTTTAGAGAGGCAGGTGTGTGGTGGCCTGGTGGGTGTTGCTGATGAGATCTGGAAATCCCAGTAGTATCTGGGTGATTCTAGAGACAGAGGGAGATTTTATTAAAACCGGCCACAGGCCGAAAAAAGGCCCAACAAAAAAAAAGAGCTGGGCTAAAACATCTGGGCTGGCGTTTTGGCGGGAAAAGAAGGAACAGTGGCAAGGATTTTTTCGGGGCAAAACGGCGTCGTTTTGATTGGGATTTAAATAAATGTATAATTTGCTTAAATGTAAATGGTTGCAAGTTCTTAAAAAGTTTAATTTTTTGTGTTTTTTTATTAGCTTAATAGAAAAGCGGTTCCTATACGGATAGATCCAAAAGAACCAAAACTGAAATAAAAAACTGTATTCGGTTTGGTTCTCGGTTCTCACTTTTCAGAAAAATCGGTTCTCAGATCCACCGGTTCCGGTTCCAACCGGTTCAGAACCATGCTCATCCCTAATCAAACCAATGGTCCTGAAACACCAGAAGACTCTTTTGAACCTGAAAACCACACAAACATGGATATGAGGAGCATGCATCAGTTCGAGATCCGGTCTCTTGGAACAAGCTGAGTAAGCTTTTGCATAATTGGTAAGTCGGTAAAAGACCGGAATGTTAGAAACACTATGGCATTTTAGGCTTATACTTGATGAAAAGAGGAACACTTAAGAGACACTTTACAATGTAACTTTATTGCTTGATTACAAATGCTTACATATTTATACTAGTCCACGAAAGATTTTAGATTCGAGATACTTCTGTGGATCTCTAGATAATTTTTCATATATATATTTTAGATATTTCTATCACACTTAGCTACAATCTTCTACACACTACTATAGATAGTTTACATAAATATTTTCTATGATCATTCTTCGACTTTTTAGAAACTTATTGATTATGAGCTCGGGCTTTTATCTATAGTCCAATCTCTATTGGACTAAAACAAGTTTACAATCCAACACGGATCTTGAACTGCTGCATGCTCCTCGTATCCATGTTTGTGTGGTTTTCAGGATCAAACGAGTTTTATGGTGTTTCAGGACCATTGGTTTTGATAGACCATATATGTTGAAGTCATCATTATATTAGAAGTAAGCTTTACAAAATATAAAACTTATAGGTACAAATGTTTGAAGCAGTTGTATTTGTTTATCTATAGACCGAGAGTTTGAAAGTGGGATGTCTACTCCTTTGATTGTTAGATCTTCTACATTGTCAATGCAAGATTGTTTTGGATAGAGATTCTAGAGTCGCCCAAATTATTTAAGTTTTTTGAGGTCGATGTTGTTAAGTTTAGGTTCGTTGTTGAGGGTTGTGTTTATGGTTGTTTTAATTTGTGAGGGTCATTGTTAATCGAGGGTGTGTTTATTGTTGTTTTAACTTGTGAGGGTCATTGTTGATCGATTTGTTGTAACTTCTAGTATGCTAGTTTTAATTTTAATAAAATATATTGCCTTTAAAAAAAAATTGTACTTTTTTAAGCCTTGACCCAAACTAGAGGTGGCAAAACGGGCGGGCACGGGCTAGAATGGGCACGGGCTAGAACGGGCACGGGCTTAAACGGGCACGGGCTATAACGGGCGCGGGCTAAACGGGCACGTGTTATACAATCACTTTATACAAGACCGAAAATGATGAAATAAATTTCTTAAACGTAATACCTCATTTATATTTTAAAATTAAATATATTATATATATAAGTTTTTCTTTAAAAACGATTATAATGTTCCCTAATTAAGAAAAAATATGTGCCCGTTAGTGCCCACTTAACTTTTCAATGGGCTAAATATGCCCATTTCAAAAAAAGGATGAGGCTAAATGTGCTCAAGTCTTTTATAAAGTAGTCAAAATTAGCCAATTTTTTTCATTTCGGGCACAAATTGCCACCTCTAACCCAAACCCTAGTGACCCGACTCAATTACACCCCAAGAATCAAAGTCCAAAAGAGTACGCGGGCAAATCAAATATTACATTTCAAAATCGCACTTTCAAAAAACCTTTCATCCTCTCATTTCAAAAACCCTAATTTCAATTTTCCCCTAAATCAACAGCAACAATGTCGTCATCATGGACATGTTCAAGTTGCACATTCATAAACCCAAATTCTCTCAAACCCACTTGCCAAATCTGCTCAAATTCGAAACCCACTTCACAATTTTCATCATCTTCCAAACCCACTTCGAATCTTGAAAAATGGTCTTGTAAAGCTTGTACCTTTTTAAACCCTTTAAAACTGTCAAGTTGTGAGATTTGTGGGACTCAAAACTCGTCGTTTTCGTCGAATTTGAATCGTGATGATCAGGAATTGGAGTTGGGTTCAAAGGGTGTCTGGAATGTGTTTTTGCCTTTGTTGCAAAAGTGTAGTAATAGTACTAGTAATAAGAGGAAGATTGGGGATGATTCAGTTGATGTTGATGAGGTTGTTGCTGATTTGGGCGTGTCTCGTGGGGTTAAATCGAGTAACAAAAAGGCGGTTGATTTTGGTGAGTGAATTGTATTGTATGGTTTTCGGGCTTTCGGCTGTCTTTTTTTCTGTTATGTTTTGCAAATGTGTAGTTTGTATGCATGGTGATTTGCACTTCTATGAGAAAATGTGTTTAGAATGTGATTATGTGAAACCGAATTAGTTGTAACAAAACATGGTTTTTGCGACAACTTAGTAATAATCGTTTGATGACGTGGATTGTTTTGGCAAAATTTGATTGTTTCAGAAATTACACGGGTATATAAGTAAGTTTACTCTAGCATTTGATTATAGGTGAACCTGCAAGTATCAGACTTGTTATTACGAATTGGTTAGTTGACCTTAGAATTAGGCTAGTCAAACACTTTTAAGATAATTACATTCTCATTCTGTGGTTCTCGAGAGAGAAGGAAATGAATTAAAATTAGAAAGGATATAAAGCTTGTGCTTTTGCGTGAGCCTTGTGGTGTTTTTTGTCATGATATATTATTTGTTCTTGCTGTTGTTGTATGTAGTCTTTGTCAAACAATCAGCTAGTCCCCCCAACGAGGACATACAAGTATTTAGTTACAAAATGTTGATGGCTACAAGTTCTTGTCTTATTATTAATGGGAGTGGCCATTGATATGAGTTTTATTTCATTGTTTAGCGATGTAATTTCATTCATTGAGTTACTTTTAAATTAAATAAATCTTTATTCTTCATTTTACAGTTAAAGTTGTGGAATTTGATTTTGGCTGTGCTTTTGTGTAAATGCAGTTACAATTGATGATGATGATGCTTTTGAGTTGGGAGGTTCTCGTGAGATTAAATCCGCTGGTAAAGCGTTGGCTGGCTCTGGTGAGTTTGAGAGTTTGAACCTTTGTTATTGCTTGTCGTTCTTTTGTCTGCTGATATTGATTCTTGAATACAGTACCAGTCTTTGCGTAACTATCTGTTTATTATGATTGCATGATGTCTTCTCATACATAGATGTGTTGATGAATTGTTTGCAGATGAAACTCGAGCAAAAGAGGATTTGAGGAAGTTAAAAATTTTGAGTTACAATGTGTGGTTTGCAGAGGATATCGAGCTTCGTATAAGAATGAGAGCCATTGGTGATATTATTCAATTGCATTCCCTAGACGTCATATGTTTGCAGGTATTGTAAAGATTGGATCATGTATTGTAGTTTTTTTCTTTTGGTCTAATCGTCAAGTTAACAACATATAACGGAATTTTAGAATTTTGATTAAAAGTAAACTATGCATGGAACAACACGTTGCAACTTTCATGGATGGATGGATGTTTTTTATTTGTGTTAATGTGATTGTGTTTATACTGTAGGAGGTCACTCCTAACATCTATGCCATTTTTCAACGAACCAATTGGTGGAAGTTGTATAAATGCTCACTTTCTTTGGATAAGGCGATGACTAGGCCATACTTTTGCATGCAGGTACCACACCATCACCATTCATACATTTTGTGTGATTAATTTCAATCTTTGTTAAGTTAAAAAAATTATATATTTTACTCTTAAGACATTAAAATTATATTTACTGAAATGTTGCAAAGGATCATATTGCCTAGTTACTCTCGGAACAAACTTTCAATCTATTGTAGGAGTTATTTTTTGGGATGCATTCTATATTGATTAGTGGTAAAATAGTAAGCTGATTCTTCGAATTGCAATAAATTTAGTAAATTACCCAGCTTTATGCAATCACTTATCTGATTCTTCGAATTGCAATAGTCACTTTCAAGATGACACAGGGCAATTTGTCAATATGATGATAAACTTTCTGAATTTTAAGACTGCTTTAATAGTTTATAAAAAATCATGTTTTTTTGACATAATCTATGGGAAGAGAGTTATGCATTGCAGAAGTTTCAACCCAAGGTGACACTCCTTTAGTGGTAGCTACATCTCATCTCGAGAGCCCCTGCCCTGCCCCACCAAAATGGGACCAAATGTATAGCAAAGAACGTGTCAAACAAGCAAACGAAGCTGTTGACTTTCTCAAGAAAAACCCAAACGCAATCTTTTGTGGTGATATGAATTGGGATGACAAATTGGATGGTGAGTTTCCTCTGCCAGATGGATGGTTTGACGCTTGGACTGCACTAAAACCTAAAGAAATCGGATGGACTTATGATACAAAAGCAAACCCGATGCTGTCTGCTAATTGGAAGCTGCAAAAACGTCTTGACCGATTCTTGGTCAGCTTGCGTGATTTAAAAGTTGAAAGTATTAAGATGGTTGGGACTGAACGTATACCAGAAGTGACATATATGAAGCAGAGGAAAGGCAAACCCGATTTGGAGCTACCTGTTTTGCCCAGTGATCACTTTGGTTTGCTGTTAACTATGGTTGCACGGTAGTTTTTATGGTGCTTGATGATCTCGTCTTTTTGCTATGATGATTGATAACTAATCATGGGGGCATGTGATTTGGTGGATCAATCGTTTCCACATTTTCTGTGAAGTATTTTTGTGAATACTAAAGTGAACCAATATTACTAGGAGTAATAAATGGATTATCTTTTCTTATATCTATTTGTTTCGTACAAGTTAAAATATTTGTCTCGTAGTTTAACATCATGCATTGTTGGTCTTCTAAAAATGTAGTAGTAAAAATACTAAGAGGATGATTAGGGATGATTCACTTGTTGTGGATGATGGTTCTGTTGATTTTGGCGTAAAGAATGTGTCAAGCAAGCAAGCGAAGCAGTTGAGTTTCTCAATAAAAAACCAAATGCAGTCTTTTGTGGTGATATGAATTGGGAAGACGAATTGGACAGTGAGTTCCCAATCCCAAATGGATGGATTAACGCCTGGACTGAACTGAAGCCGACGGATGTTGGTTGGACCTTGAGGTTTTGATACAAAGGCAAATCCAATGATATATGCTAATCAGAAGCTGCAAAGACACATTGACCGATTTTTGATCAGTTGATAATTTATACAAACACACAAGACATTATTAATTCAGCAAACACCAACCAATCATAAGCAAACTTACATATAAGCATAACTGCATAAGACAAATAGTATCTTCTGGTGTATGTTACTTGCCGATGTACTACTCGGAAGAGACTTGATCAACATCTGTATTGTTCTGCCGTTTTGCTTGACCATAGCTTTATTGTCCTGTCATGGGAAACAGTGGCAATAGTTTGTCTATCTGCAACTACATCAACATATGTCACTTTAGATTCGTGACCAGAAAGGACCTTGACGAGCTTAAAATCTCTTGATGACCATACCTTAGCAGTCATATCATATGAAGCAGTTACCAAAAAGTATCCCTCTTTAGGCTCAAATTTAATTTGAGAAATAAGATTTGCATGGGCAGGAATTGTGTACAAACATCTCTTCTTCCTCAAATCCCAAATTCTACAACTATTATCTTCACCTCCTGTTGCTAAATGATACCCATTTGGTGAAAAGCTAATACCCAAAACCGGCTTCACATGACCTTCTAAAGCAAGAATGCTTCTTCCCGACCGTAGGTCCCACACACGAGCCAACGCATCAAGTCCACAAGACGCTGCAAGTGAGCCATCAGGGTGAAAAGCCAAACCATACACGCTTCGGCTATGACCTTCTTGATAAAGCAACTCTTCACCGGTCTCAGTATCCCACAATCTCCATGTGTTATCAAAGCTAGTTGTACCCAAATACTTGCCTGATGATGGAAAGCAACACGAGCTAAGCGGTCCAAATGACCCTTGTATGTATTAAGCAAAGTTCCTTGTGTGTTCCATAATCTTGCAGTGCAGTCAGCAGAAGCAGTTGCTATGTTGTTGTCTGTCGGAGAAAATGTGATATCTGTAGCTCGTTCAGCATGCTCCTTTAACGAAGACACAATCTTTACTTGTGGCTGCATGCTCCATATCTTACCAACTCCAGTTAAAGAACATGTAGCAAGAAACTTGCCATCACACGAAAACGAGCACCCTGAAAGCGGCCTATCATCACCAATCTCACTAGAAACCATATCAAAACTACTTTTAGAATTATTCTCCAATGCCCAAGGATCTTGACCATCTCTCGCCCTCCCTAACCTCACCGCGGCTTTCAAAACCGACTTTTTGGCAATCCAACGCCTCGCCTTCAACAATCCCGTCGACCCTTGAGTATAAAACGGATACTCACTTTCAACTGAGGCCATTATGTTGAATTCTAAAACAGGTTTACGTACCTGAAGCGAACCGATGAGTGTGGTTACGAAACCTTATGATTTAATAATTAATAATGGGATTATCGAAGAATGTCTCTATCCCTGCCTTGTATTTATATATTCTCGTGCATATTAACCGTCTTACATCACCATGCATGTAACCTTAGGCTTCTACTTACTAGTATTATATGTTGGTGATTTTATATCACCAATGTGATTTAAGTGTAATGGATTGACTTGGTTGACCAATGTGTAATCATGATAAATGTTCAACAAGTCGGGGGTTTGTGCGGAGTGCACACTTGTGTAACGTTATTATGATTATCGCCCGAATCACGGGGGTCCGGGGGCAGCGCCCCCGGTAGCGGGGTTCCAGGAGCGGTAGCCCCTGGCAGGGTCCAAGTATTCTCATTTGGACATGTAATTTTAACCCGGTATTTGGACATGTAATTTTAACCCGTTTATTTAACCGGTTTTGGAGGTTATAATAACTGCTATGCAGTTATAACCGAAATTCGGTTTCTTGGTCAATAAGTATTCTCATTTTTTGGTTCTGGTTTCATAACATCAAAAACGCCTTCTCAGTTCAAATCTGAGTTTTATCCGATTTGAGATTTCGATAGAACCATTGAAATACTTCGATCTAATAATGTTTACACGACTCTCAGATTACTGTGATCCATATAATTTCTAACATTATATTAAAGCCCAACAAGTTATATTAAAATTTAAAACCCAACAAGTTATGTTTGTTCCACTTTGGGCTTATATTAAAGGGTTAAGTATATATACGCGAAATTGTATTTCTGAATGTCCAAAATTCCAAATGAATGAATGATATTGGTGTGTAGTCTAAAATTGTTTCGTTTTTTGTATTTGCAGTCATTTTGAATGTTTTGCTAATGGGGTAAATGACAAAAAAATACATCGAACTTGACACTTTTTGTGATTGTGTATAGCCAATTATTTTTTTCCTTCTTATTGTGTGTACTGAACTTTCAAATTTCGATCATTGTGTGTATTTTGAAACCATTTTACCGTTAATTTTTCAAACATCGAAGGGTAAAATGGCCATTTTACATGGTAGAATAGTCACAAAATATACACAATGATCGAAATTTTAAAGTTCAGTACACACAATAAGAAAAAAAAAATAATTGACTACACACAATCTTGGAATATGTTATATTGCAAGCTCATGTTTGGTCATAATAAGTCTAAGGACTTATTATGACAAGTTTACTTATTGTTTTAGTGTTTAGTTTGATATGACAGGTTTATGATAGTTGAGGGGCTAGAGTGGAACTTCACGCTTTTCTCTCAAGTCTTATTAGTGTTCTGTCTTTGATCTTCTTGATCAGTTGGTATAGTATAGTTTGGTTTATTGAGAGTGTTGTAGTGAGGTTTATTGTATTCATATCATTTGTAGTGTGATAGATTGGATCCTTCTGAAGGGGACAATCTCTTTCTTTTGTATCTGTTTGGCAAGCACTCGTTTGAAGACTTGTCTTCTTGTTTACTGAGTAATAAAAGATTTCACCAAAGGGTAGTTGGCTGGGTGATTTGATTGTGTTATAGTTGATTTTGAGATTAGATCTATAGTTTTAACACACAATCACAAAAAGTGTCAAGTTCGTTGCATTTTTCTGTCATTTGCCTTTTGCTAGTTATTATCAAGTTTCATTATAAGGCCATGTCCAGTTTTGTTATTGTCAAAGTTTTGCTACTGTCAAGTTTCTGTCTTGCTATTAACCGGAGCTGCTTGGCTTATAGATTGTATGACATGAGTGAGTAACTTATTGTCTGATGCTAGATGCATCTATGTGGGCTTATATATAAGGGACCTATTCTGCAACAGAAGTTAAACTTAAAGGACTGTTGTCGTTTTTTTGTTATTTAGAGAAAATTGCAAAAGTCGTCCTTGTGGTTTGGCCAAATTGCAAGTTTCGTCCTTACTGTTTATTAATTGCAAAAATGATACGTTGACTGCACTGTTTCGTGCACTTTTGGTCCTTTGACTTAACTGGCGTTAAAAGGACTCCCTTAGCAGTTACACTTTAGCCCCTTTTGGTTAACCACCATTGCAGCACCCACCTTTAACTTATAATTTAACTTTTTTTCGAATTTTTTGAAAAAAAAAATACTCCGTTTTTTTTTTGAATTTTTTTTAAGAAAAAAAATTTTCTAAAAAATTTTTCAAAATGTTTTTAAAAAAAAAATTCCAAAATTTTTTTCAATAAATTTAAAAAAAAAATTCCAAAAAATTTTTCAAAAAAAATTTTCAATATGCCGCAAATACTTTTTTGAAAATTCTTTTTGTAAAAAAAATTTCAAAAAATATTTTTCAAAAAAATATTTCCAAAATTTTTTTTCAATGTGCCGCAAATACTTTTTTGAAAAAATTTGAAAATTNTTCGTCCATACTGTTTATTAATTGCAAAAATGATACGTTGACTGCACTGTTTCGTGCACTTTTGGTCCTTTGACTTAACTGGCGTTAAAAGGACTCCCTTAGCAGTTACACTTTAGCCCCTTTTGGTTAACCACCATTGCAGCACCCACCTTTAACTTATAATTTAACTTTTTTTCGAATTTTTTGAAAAAAAAAAAAAATACTCCGTTTTTTTTTTTTTTTTTTAATTTTTTTTAAGAAAAAAAATTTTCTAAAAAATTTTTCAAAATTTTTTTTAAAAAAAAATTCCAAAATTTTTTTCAATAAATTTAAAAAAAAAAATTCCAAAAAAATTTTCAAAAAAAATTTTCAATATGCCGCAAATACTTTTTTGAAAATTCTTTTTGTAAAAAAAATTTCAAAAAATATTTTTCAAAAAAATATTTCCAAAATTTTTTTTCAATGTGCCGCAAATACTTTTTTGAAAAAATTTGAAAATTCTTTTTGTAAAAAAAATTTCCAAAAAAGTTTTCAAAAAAAATATTTCCAAAATTTTTTTTTTCAATGTGCCGCAAATACTTTTTTGAAAAAAGTTGAAAATTCTTTTTGTAAAAAAAATTTCAAAAAAAACTAGGTGAATTTTTTTTTTTTCAAAAAATTCGAAAAAAAGTTAATGTATATGTTAAAGGATGGGTGCTGCAATGGTGGTTAACCAAAAGGGGCTAAAGTGTAACTGCTAACGGAGTCCCTTTAACGGCAGTTAAGTCAAAGGACCAAAAGTGCATGAAACAGTGCAGTCAACGTACCATTTTTGCAATTAATGAACAGTAAGGACGAAACGTGCAATTTAGCCAAAGCACAAGGACGATTTTTGCAATTTTCTCTGTTATTTATATATTAAAAACAAAGAATAACAAAGATAATGACCGTTAGTATATGACGAATCTTAACTAACGACCGTTAGTATTGTACATTCTACTGTTCATAAGGCCCTTAGCAAAAAGAGGATTGCCCCTAGCAATCCTGTAGGTATAGTTTATGCGTACAGTACAACATCCATTGCTTAGTGGGTATGCTGCTAGCAGAAAAAAGAGTGGCATGAAGCAACATTCATAAACTTAAGAGTAATACTCCCTCCGTCCCAAAATAAGTGTCCACATTTTCGTTTTTGGTTGTCACAAAATAAATGTCCGGTACCAAAAATAGAAAATAATAATTAACTAAAATCTCGATAGTACCCCTGGACATTTAATAGATGCATAAACAGTAAAATGAATAATGACCACACAAGTACATAAGTTCATTGCATCAACTTTCAACAAAAGATATTCTACTTGTTCATATTTTTTTCTAACAAGTACGTTAACATCAACTTTCAACAAAAGAATATTCTACTAGTCATATTTTTCTAACATAACAGTAGGCTACTTCTACAATTTTAAACAAAAGACACATTCCACCATCTTTTTAACATTACAGTAGGTTGCATGAGAATATCAAAAGGAAACAAAAAAGAAAGTGTTTTTCTTCATGTTCTTCTGTTGGCATGGAAGTTTTTCATATCTTTCCTATTGACGCAAATAAGAAGTTGCTTGATCTATTAAATTGTGTTCGCAATCAATTGTCAATGGCAAACTTCCTTGTCGTTCCAACCTACCTTTACCGATATGGGGTATTCGGTAGTTATTGCCACCATTAACCTTCAAGATTTCTTTCATGCATGTTTGTAAAGTTAGAAATACATTATTAAGTTCACGAGATGGCATCCTTTCGTATGAATCTTGAACCGCATGAACCAATTCATCAATTGTTCCCAAAACCTCTTGTTCTTGAAGTGATTGAATTGCCCCAAAAAAACCGAGGTCTAACACATTTAAATCCGGACTATTTGGCGGTTGAAAACAAAGTCGAATATCAAACCCATCTCGAGATGCTTCTTGAAGAAACTCGGCATTGTCAACTTTAATGTGTGGTTTTGCATTGTCTTGTTGAATATAAATCGGACCCATATGACCTTGTGGCCACGTAGATCTAATAGCCGGTAATACCTTTTGTATCATCCATGACCTTGTTACGTCTTTTGTTACCGACAAGATAGGCTTTATCTTCATTGTTCCCGCAACACGATTCTTACTTGAACGCTTTGCTGGTTCTAAAGTTGTGAGCGGGAATATGCCGATCTTTCCTGAAAAAACTTCGTTACCAAATGCATCGAATCTTGGTCGCGCAACCACTGCTAGAAACATTACTTTTGTCATGAACTTTTTTGATTTACATGTTCTTATTGGTTCTTCTTCGCCGGGAACAAGGTAGTAACGTTTTGATGCTTTCGATATATAAAACCATTTTTCATCATGAATGATGTTGTGCATATTATGGAAGGTAGGGCTAGCACTTGTTAAAGATGGCGGAGTAATCATAGATAAACAAAACTTTACCCTTGCTTTTTTGTTTTCATCGGTCAAAAGCGGCTTGACAGCATTCGTGTGTGGTCTAAGTGCTCCTTCTTTGATTCTTCTATGTATGGTTGATTTTGGAACATCTATTAACGTTGCAAGAGATCGAATATTAGTGCGACGACGTAATGGAATTTGTGAAACTTGAGTAAAGTCAATGTGTATCCGCTTTTGCCCAACAACACTTTGCTTCTTCGAAGATACATCAACAGTTGATCCTTTGAGGATTTGGAGTTTAGCTCGATGCCAAATGCGACTTATAGTTCACTCACATACGGAGAATTTTCGTGCTAATTAATTTTGTAATGGACCCGCTTTTCAACTCTCCATTCAAGCTTTCTTGCAACAATGATTGGTAGATAGTTTGGCGTTCATCAATGGTCAAGTTGGATTTAGTAGATGAATGTGTGTTGTGGTTCATTTTTCTTAAGAAAATGTACATGTGAATTTAATGGAGTATAGTTTGGTGACTTGATGATTAGAGTTGTAAACATGCAGAGTACTTAAGGAACATGGTCATAGTAATATTTGTGGTTTATGATTTGAGTAATTTAAAAAGATTCAATTCACAGTACCATAATTTTGGTGGCAAAACAAAATTAGCGGCAATATTTTGCCTCCATTTTTCAGCCAAAAATTTAGAGTTCAAAGGGATTAGTTGAATGTAGTTTGAATAACAATGAAAATTTTTGCACATGCAAATTAGTCAACATGTTACGTACTGTAGTCTATACATGAAGTGAAAGAAAAAGCTATTGTACTCAACTTTACATTTATTATCATCTCAAGTACTTGGGGGGAATATTGTCATTTCTTTAACTTCATATGTGCTATAATGTGGATTTTTTAAAGTTTGAGCTTTTAGTCGGTGGACATTTTTATTGGGACGGAGAGAGTAATAGATAACAGGAGTGGATTGGATTTAGAGAATTGGAAGAATAATGTCGAACATCATAAGGAGCCTTTTATACTAGTAGCAAACTTATAAGAATGTCCTGGATAAGTAAAGTATGAGGTGTAAGAACTAGCTAATAAGTTCATAAAGTGTGTTAAAGTGTGCTGAGGTGTGTTAGGATACGTTGAATGCATGACTTCTCAAGCTTAATTACTAGCTTGAAGTCCTCCTCAAGTGCTAATACATATCCACGCATCATTCAAAAATTTCACGTTTCTTTTTATTTGTTTTATACTCCTAGTAGCAAATTTTGTTATTTCATGCTCTTTTGATCTTTTTTTTAAAAAAAAATTATAAATGCGTTAATATTATTACAATAACAGTAACATTAGAAGAATAATCTAAGTCTTTAGATAAAAATGATTTAAGAGGTATGTAAAACTTGTATACATTTGAAGCTATTTTTAAGAGATGGAAATGTAGAATGTCTGGTATAGCCCTTGACTTGAGGGGATATGGTTCCTAGTGATGTCATTCTTTTTGTCTGTTTTGAGTACTTTGGTGGCAAGTTGAGTGCTCTAAACAGGAAAAGGAATAGAAATGTAACTAGATAGGAAGTGCATTAAGGGTGAATCTCTGTGTCTTGTTGCTTGGTGAAGCTAAGAGACAGATATCATGCTTGTTAGTCACAACAGTGTTGTCTGATATAGTGTTTGTGTATTAATAGATATTGGATGTAAGCATTTTACTTATATTGCTCTGTTTGTATCTGATCTTGTGCCTGTCCAAATCAGTTTGTAGACTTATGATGTAAAATTTGTTAAATATTAATATAATTCACTCTTTACACTATAAATAAATAAATAAATAAATAAATAAATAAAACAACTTGTATACATGCTTGAATATCAGTATGTGAACAAATAGTTACCCTTTAGGATTTAGAGGGCACTTGTTTTAATTTGTGAACCAAATTACACTTATGGTCATTGGCTATTTACTAAGTACAGTAGCATTTCCAATCGATTGATACTGGTGATGTAATTTTAAATAAAAAGTAGATTTTATCAAGTTGGCTCAAGAAGTGGCTACAGCCTACANTGTCCAACATTAAAACCAAGTTATATATTTTATTATTAGAGGCTTATATACTTAAACGGGTTCACGTGTTGACCTGTTTAACACTTGCTCAACCCAAACACAACCCGTTTATTAAACGGGTTAGACGGGTTGACCTGTTTTTTACCCAAACCTATTTATCCTCAACCAAAACTTGTTTAACTTCGTGTCGGGTTCGTGTCGTTTATCTTGTCGTGTCGAAAATTGCCACCCCTAGCTACGAGACATGATTACCTTTATGTAAAGAAAATAAAAACTTACTAGATATAGAAAATGACCATTTAAACAAAACAAAAAACATATATACTTATACTTGGTAAATGACTAACAAGTCTACTTGACGTGTGGCAATATTTGAGACGTCTTAACTCCTTAGTCACAACTCTAACACTTCTAGCTTAGTGTTATAAGAGGATACGTGGCCATATTTTGAGGTGTTTAAAATATTAGCTATATAATCAAGACTATTAACACAATAGTTAATATAAAGGATTGAGATCTTTACTGTTTTGCATCCGATCCCTTCGACTAAACATAACTCCACACTATATTCCTGTTCAGAAACCTTAGTTAATATAAAATGTTAAGCTTCAGAACAAAACTAACACAAACACTATTATCACTTTCAAAAACCCCCAAATTCACTTCAAGAACATATAAAACCCTACTTCATACCCAACATGTTAACCCATCAAGACCCTCAAATTTGTATATAAATAAACCCCATTTCATTCCAAGAACACCCTTTTCATCAACACCCATATTTCATAGTAACTTGGGAGGTTCTCATGAGATTAAATCTGCTTGGTGAGTTTGAGAGTTTGAAGCTTTGTTATTGCTTGTCGTTCATTTGTCAGCTGATATTGATTCGTGTAAATATATATTTATTATGATTGCATGATGTCTTCTCATATATAGACGCGTTGATGAATTTTTTGCAGATGAAACACGAGCAAAAGAGGATTTGAGGAAGTTAAAAATTCTGAGTTACAATGTGTGGTTTGCAGAGAATATCGAGCCTCGTATAAGAATGAGAGCCATTGGTGATATTATTCAATTGCATTCCCCAGACGTCATATGTTTGCAGGTATATTAAAGATTGGATCATATATTATACTGTAGTTTTTTTCTTTTGGTCAACTCGTCAAGGTTAACAACATATAACGGTATTGTAGAATAATTTTGATTAAAAGTAAACTATGCGTGGGACAAAACGTTGTAACTTGCATGGGTGCATGGATGTTTTTGTATGTGTGTTAATGTGATTGTGTTTATACTGTAGGAGGTCACTCCTAACATCTATGCCATTTTTCAACGAGCCAATTGGTGGAAGTCGTATAAATGCTCACTTTCATTTGATAAGGCGATGACTAGGCGATACTTTTGCATGCAGGTACCACACCATCACCATTCGTATATTTTGTGTCGTTATTTTCGATCTTTGTGAAATTAACAAATTACATACTTTCGTTGTAAAAGTTTTTTTTAAACATTTTACTCTTGAGACATTAAAATTATATTTACTGAAATGTTGCAAAGAATCATATTAAGCTGATTAATGGTATACACACTACAAGAAAATGGTCTTTTAGCAACATATTTAGCGACTTACCATTTGAAGTCGCAAAGTTGCGACATAGGTGGCGACTGTTTTAGCGTCATTATGCTGTCAACATCGCAAACTATGTCACCAATGACGTCGCGATGTGTTTCGAGATGTCATTGTCGCAGTTAGTGTCGCAATAAGCGTCGCTATATTTGCGTCATTCTCTACCACATCGCTAAGAAAGTAGGTAATTTACGACTTTCCAAAAAGATGTTGCTAGAGGTGTTGTTAGTTTGCGACATAGTAAAACCATATCGGTAAATGTGTCGCTATATTAGCGACTTTCTTGAACGGGGATAATTGTTTCAAAATGTAACGAACTTGTCACGTTTTACAATGTTGTGTATGTTGCTTTTAATTTTACTAAATAATGCGAATAATTGACTAATCAGTCTATTGTATGTAAAATATAAAGCAACATACACAACATTGTAAAACGTGGCAAGTTCGTTACATTTTCAAACAATTATTTCCTTTGTGTTATTCTAATATAATAAAGGGAATAATTGTTTGAAAATGTAACGAACTTGCCACGTTTTACAATGTTGTGTATATTTTACTAAATAATGCACACAATAGACTGATTAGGCAATTATTCGCACTATTTAGTAAAATTAAAAGCAACAAACACAACATTGTAAAACGTGGCAAGTTCGTTACATTTTCAAACAATTATCCCTTCTTGAACGTGTCGCTTTCCATGTCACTAAAATTTCAACCTCCCAAAAAAAACTACTCCTAATCTTCTTAAATAAACTTGGATTTCTTTTTTTAAATATTTTCTTACCTGTAGCAGTTTTCTATTTTAATCCGATTGCCCAAAAATCACACCCATTATTCTCCCAAAAATCACACCACCATCGCTCGCCTCCACAACACCACCGCACTACCATTGTATCGCCACCCACAACCTCACGACCATCACACCACCATCGATTTGACTATATCTTCATTGAATCGATTTCAGGTTCAGTTAACGGTGGTTTATCAGCTTTTGATGACGGTTACGGTAATAATCGATCGGCTTCCTTTTATGCTTGATTTATGTAAGTATATTTGATATCTTTTATCAATTTTAGATTTCGATATGTTATAGTTTAGAAAGTTATTGTTGATGATTATACATGTGAATTTGATGCAAAATGTAGTGTTATTCTATTGAAAATGGTATCCCTTGCAGAATACTTGTAGGTCATTTTCCATTTTCGACATGCACACAAAGTGTTCGATATAATGCTTGACCAAAATAGATAACTTTTATTCATCTTGATTGTTGATATAGCGTCTCTCTTTTCTTGCTTCATTGACACTAGAAAACATTGGTGTGCGAGTAATTGGACTTGTGACTTGATGTGCCCTCTCTCAGATCAGGTCATCGACAAGAATTCATGATCTAGGTTATGCTGGTAAGATAGTTAACGCCGATAAGACTGTATATATGTTGATGATTTGGTTATTCCTGACTTGTTTCATAAAGATAAGGTTTCTGATTTAAAGGCGAGGGAAATTGCTGTCAGAAAATTTTCAGTTAAGTAATGCGAATAAGATGGGTTTTAAAAAGGGGATTAAGACGGAGACACGTTTTTAATAGATTATGAATTGTATGTTATATTGTCGTGTACAAAGTCCATCTTGAGTTATCAATTTAGATGTGTACAAAATTATAGACGAAGACATGGAAAACCATAACGCGTGTTGCTACAGTTTTTAGTTTATGCTCAGATTCGCAGATTTTTGCTATCTTACTATTTGCACATTATAGTTTAGATCATCTGTGTCGTAGAATATGCCACTTTACGTATTCCCGTTAACTTGAATGCTTAGATTGTAAAACACAGACGAGATGGCCAAGCTCTTTCCCAAGCTGTTCGGGCAGCCATCAGCTTCCTTGAAGGCTAGAGGCTTACCACCTGAGGCGAGTCTAAAGATTGGTGTCATTCTATCTGGAGGACAGGTTCCTGGTGGACGCAATGTGATTTCTGGAATATTTGGTGAGAAAATCGTCAACTTCAATATGTATATTTTACATTTGTGTTTTTGAGATGTAATATAATTCGTTTTTATCATCGGTAAGTTTATGGTCAGTTTTCTCAGGACCAAAGACAGCACAATGTACGGGTTTAGAGGAGGACCTACTGGAGTTATGAAGGGTAAATATGTTAAGTTGACCGATGAATTTGTTTATCCTTATAGAAATCAGGTGATTTTCAACAGTTCCATTCTTTTTTGTGATTTGGTACATAGATTAAGAACATACATTATAGTCGGTAAATTGTGAATCATAAGATTTTACCCTCATATTTTTACTCAAATTGTTAGTGGTAATTATAATTTGTAGGGTGGCTTTGATATTATTTGCAGTGGAAGGGATAAGATTGAAACACCTGGGCAGGTTTGTAACTTTTCAGTTTGCAATGCCCTGATTAAAGGTTTAAGTTTGTAAAATGGGTCGATTTTTCTTGCAGTTTAAAGAAGCTCAAGAAACAGTGAAGAGGCTTGATTTAGATGGACTTGTGGTCATTGGTGGGACAACTCGAATACAAATGCTTGCCTACTAGCAGAAAACTTTAAGTATGTTATACTATGTCTCTGCCCCGGCCAATACAAGCTCCACTATATTATAAACACTTTTATTAGAATTTTTATTCATGTTTCTGAATTTTTGAAGGGCTAACGACTTGAAAACTCGGGTTATTGGATGCCCAAAGACCATTGATGGTTAACAAGTTTTGGATTTGACACTGCGTGCAAGGTATTAATTCACTCAAATTATACTGCACCAAGCTGCTTTAAGGCAAATTACTAGAATCTTAATATATTCAAGGTTTTCATTCAAAATTTTCTGTATTACGTGCAAATATATTCAGAAATGATAGGAAATCTGATGGTCGATGCACGTTCCACTGGAAAGTATTATCACTGTACGTTTACATTTTTATTGCTATTCTAGTTATCAAAAACTGTTACATTTCTTTCTTGGTGCATGACAGTTGCCTGATTCTATGTAAATATGCTTCAGAATCTTAATTACACTTCTGTTTTCTTTCTTTTTTCAACTTTAATTTCAGTTGTGACGTTAATGGGTCGTGCTGCGTCACACATAATACTGGAATGTGCTTTGCAGACTCATCCAAACAACCATTTCATTTACAGTTTTTTAAACCCAACCCGACTAGTGTTGACCCGTTTGTGATAATACTCAACTAAAGTTGACTCATCATAAGTAATATGTTGCACTTTAGTGTGCCATGTATTGTGTTAATTAACTGGTTAGTTTAAATTTTAGGAACTTGTTTCTCGCACATGTGGTTTCTAGTTGCTATAGAGTTACTTTTAAACCATTTCAATTTTCTCTTAACTATAGGAAGCATTTTCAACCCATGTATAGGTAAGTGGGTCGATTTGGGTTAAAGTTTCTCTAAAGGATCACATGGTTAACTGATCGTGCTAAAATAGAAACAGATTGAACGGGTCGAAAGTTGCACAAAGTGTTTCACAAAGTGCCACGTAACAAGGGTAAACATTGGTTCATGTACAGAGTAGTCTATAAGATGAACTTTTTGCCAGATTCTATAGGTTCGTGCATATATTGAGTATTGTAGCAAATAAAGAAACACTATTACTAATAAATTAATTACGTACTTTGTTAATTTTCGACTGTTTTGGATTTTGATTTCAGGGACGTCAAAGATTCTGAATTGAGCAGAAAATTGCGGGGTATTGACCTCTTCTGTTGATTTTCTGTGTAGAGAAACACTTGTAACTTTTGATATATCAATCCTTTTATGTCTATTCTTTAGTTAAGCTGAGGTTCATTTGTAATACTTACAATGTTGTAATAATAAGTATTGATTATTTCTAACACGTGTTCTAATTATATTTGCTTTTTTATTATAACTTTTAAATGTCATATTAGAGTGTTCTTGAGAACGACCTAAACGGCGAAGCGAATTATGCACTGAGATTTCAATTGAAAATAGCGACATGACAGGCGACAATAGTAGCGACCTTTCTTAATTTAGTGATGCATGTAGCGACTCAACTAGCGACTTCTCTATGAGATAGCGACATGAATAGCGACTTAAAATACTGATGTCGCAATTTTATAGCGACATGTTATGAGAAGTCGTTATACATGTCGCTATTTTTGGCGACATATTCAACAAGTCGCAAGAATTTGCGACTCGTTTACAGCGACACATAATTTGAAGTCGCTAAGTATGTCGCTAGCATAAAATATGTCGCTAACCACGTCGCTATGGATGTCGCTAAAAGGACTTTTTCTTGTAGTGACATGTAAACTTAATTAGTAAATTATGTAGCTTTACAATCAATTGTCGATTCTTCGAATTGCAATAAGCACTTCCAAGAAGAGACAGGGCAATTCGTCAACATGATGAAAAACTTTCTGAATTTTACGACTTTGCTCTATTAGTTAAAAAAATCATGTTGACATAATCTAATGGAATTTGCAGCTTAGCAAATTACCTGTGAAATCCTTTGGATGTAAGCAGTTCAGTTATTCTGGTATGGGAAGAGAGTTGTGCATTGCAGAAGTTTCAACCCAAGGCGGCATTCCTTTAGTGGTAGCTACATCTCATCTCGAGAGTCCCTGCCCTGGCCCACCAACATGGGATCAAATGTATAGTAAAGAACGTGTCAAACAAGCAAACGAAGCTCTTGACTTTCTCAAGAAAAACCCAAACGCAATCTTTTGTGGTGATATGAATTGGGATGACAAATTGGATGGTGAGTTTCCTCTGCCAGATGGATGGTTTGACGCTTGGACCGAACTAAAACNCAAGACATGATTACCTTTATGTAAAGAAAATAAAAACTTACTAGATATAGAAAATGACCATTTAAACAAAACAAAAAACATATATACTTATACTTGGTAAATGACTAACAAGTCTACTTGACGTGTGGCAATATTTGAGACATCTTAACTCCTTAGTCACAACTCTAACACTTCTAGCTTAGTGTTATAAGAGGATACGTGGCCATATTTTGAGGTGTTTAAAATATTAGCTATATAATCAAGACTATTAACACAATAGTTAATATAAAGGATTGAGATCTTTACTGTTTTGCATCCGATCCCTTCGACTAAACATAACTCCACACTATATTCCTGTTCAGAAACCTTAGTTAATATAAAATGTTAAGCTTCAGAACAAAACTAACACAAACACTATTATCACTTTCAAAAACCCCCAAATTCACTTCAAGAACATATAAAACCCTACTTCATACCCAACATGTTAACCCATCAAGACCCTCAAATTTGTATATAAATAAACCCCATTTCATTCCAAGAACACCCTTTTCATCAACACCCATATTTCATAGTAACTTGGGAGGTTCTCATGAGATTAAATCTGCTTGTAAAGCGTTGGTTGGCTTTGGTGAGTTTGAGAGTTTGAAGCTTTGTTATTGCTTGTCGTTCATTTGTCAGCTGATATTGATTCGTGTAAATATATGTTTATTATGATTGCATGATGTCTTCTCATATATAGACGCGTTGATGAATTTTTTGCAGATGAAACACGAGCAAAAGAGGATTTGAGGAAGTTAAAAATTCTGAGTTACAATGTGTGGTTTGCAGAGAATATCGAGCCTCGTATAAGAATGAGAGCCATTGGTGATATTATTCAATTGCATTCCCCAGACGTCATATGTTTGCAGGTATATTAAAGATTGGATCATATATTATAGTTTTTTTCTTTTGGTCAACTCGTCAAGGTTAACAACATATAACGGTATTGTAGAATAATTTTGATTAAAAGTAAACTATGCGTGGGACAAAACGTTGTAACTTTCATGGGTGCATGGATGTTTTTGTATGTGTGTTAATGTGATTGTGTTTATACTGTAGGAGGTCACTCCTAACATCTATGCCATTTTTCAACGAGCCAATTGGTGGAAGTCGTATAAATGCTCACTTTCATTTGATAAGGCGATGACTAGGCGATACTTTTGCATGCAGGTACCACACCATCACCATTCGTATATTTTGTGTCGTTATTTTCAATCTTTGTGAAATTAACAAATTACATACTTTCGTTGTAAAAGTTTTTTTTAAACATTTTACTCTTGAGACATTAAAATTATATTTACTGAAATGTTGCAAAGAATCATATTAAGCTGATTAATGGTATACATGTAAACTTAATTAGTAAATTATGTAGCTTTATGCAATCAATTGTCGATTCTTCGAATTGCAATAAGCACTTCCAAGAAGAGACAGGGCAATCGTCAATATGATGAAAAACTTTCTGAATTTTACAACTTTGCTCTATTAGTTGAAAAAAATCATGTTGATATAATCTAATGGAATTTGCAGCTTAGCAAATTACCTGTGAAATCCTTTGGATGTAAGCAGTTCAGTTATTCTGGTATGGGAAGAGAGTTATGCATTGCAGAAGTTTCAACCCAAGGCGGCATTCCTTTAGTGGTAGCTACATCTCATCTCGAGAGTCCCTGCCCTGGCCCACCAACATGGGATCAAATGTATAGTAAAGAACGTGTCAAACAAGCAAACGAAGCTCTTGACTTTCTCAAGAAAAACCCAAACGCAATCTTTTGTGGTGATATGAATTGGGATGACAAATTGGATGGTGAATTTCCTCTGCCAGATGGATGGTTTGACGCTTGGACTGCACTAAAACCTAAAGAAATCGGATGGACTTATGATACAAAGGCAAACCCGATGTTGTCTGCTAATTGGAAACTGCAAAAACGTCTTGACCGATTCTCGGTCAGTTTGCGTGATTTAAAAGTTGAAAGTATTAATATGGTTGGGACTGAACGTATACCAGGAGTGACATATGTGAAGCAGCGTAAAGGCAAACCCGATTTGGAGCTACCTGTTTTGCCAAGTGATCACTTTGGTTTGCTGTTAACTATGGCTGAACGGTAGTTTTTATGGTGCTTGATGATCTCGTCTTTTTGCTATGATGGTTGATAACTAATCATGGGGGCATGTGATTTGGTGGATCAATCGTTTCCACATTTTCTGTGAAGTATTTTTGTGAATGCTAATTAATGTGAACCAGTATTACTAGGAGTAAATGGATTAGCCTTTCTTATATCTATATGTTTCGTAGTTTAACATCATGCATTGTTGGTCTTGTAGAAATGTACTCGTAAAAATACTAAGAGGATAATTAGGGATGATTCACTTGCTGTGGATGATGGTTATGTTGATTTTGGCGTAAAGAACGTGTCAAATAAGCAAATGAAGCAGTTAAGTTTCTCAATAAAAAAACCAAATGCAGTCTTTTGTGGTGATATGAATTGGGAAGATCAACGCCTGGACTGAACTGAACCAAAGGCGAATCCAATGATATAGGCTAATCAGAAACTGCAAAGACACATTGACCCATTTTTTATCAGTTAATAATTTATACAAATAGACACAACACATTAATTCAGCAAACAGCAACCAATCATAAGCGAACTTACATATAAGCATGAGACAAATAGTATCTTCTGGTGTATGTTACTTGCCAATGTACTACTCGGAAGAGACTTGATCAACGTCAATATCGTTCTGCCTTTTTGCTTGACCATAGCTTTATTGTCCTGTCATGGGAAACAGTGGCAATAGTTTGGCCGTCTGCAACTACATCAACAGATGTCACTTTAGATTCGTGACCAGAAAGGACCTTGACGGGCTTAAAATCTCTTGATGACCATACCTTAGCAGTCATATCATATGAAGCAGGTACCAAAAAGTACCCCTCTTGAGGCTCAAATTTAATTTGAGAAATAAGTTTTGCATGGGCAGGAATTGTGTACAAACATCCCTTCTTCCTCAAATCCCAAATTCTACAAGTATTATCTTCACCTCCTGTTGCTAAATGATACCCATTTGGTGAAAAACTAATACCCAAAACCGGCTTCACATGACCTTCTAAAGCAAGAATGCTTCTTCCCGACCGTAGGTCCCACACACGAGCCAACGCATCAAGCCCACAAGACGCTGCAAGTGAGCCATCATTGTGAAAAGCCAAACCATACACGCTTCTGCTATGACCTTCTTGATAAAGCAACTCTTCACCGGTCTCAGTATCCCACAATCTCCATGTGTTAAGTTATCAAAGCTAGTTGTACCCAAATACTTGCCGGATGGATGGAAAGCAACACGAGCTAAGCGGTCCAAATGACCCTTGTATGTATTAAGCAAAGTTCCTTGTGTGTCCCATAATCTTGCAGTGCAGTCAGCAGAAGCAGTTGCTATGTTGTTGTTTGTCGGAGAAAATGCAATATCCGTAGCTCGTTCAGCATGCCCCTTTAACGAAGACACAATCTTTACTTGTGGCTGCATGCTCCATATCTTACCAACTCCAGTTAAAGAACATGTAGCAAGAAACTTGCCATCACACGAAAACGAGCACTCTGAAAGCGGCCGATCATCACCAATCTCACTAGAAACCATATCAAAACTACTTTTCGCATTATTCTCCAATGCCCAAGCATGTTGACCATCTCTCGCCCTCCCTAACCTCACCGCGGCTTTCAAAACCAACTTCTTGGCAATCCAACGCCTCGCCTTCAACAATGCCGTCAACCCTTGAGTATAAAACGGATATTCACTTTCAACTGATGCCATTATGTTGAATTCTAAAACAGGTTTACGTACCTGAAGGGGAACCGATGAGTGTGGTTATGAAACCTTATGATCGAATAATTACTTATGGGATATCGAAGAATGTCTCCAACGTAACCCTGGCTTCTATTTATATATTCTCGTGCATATTAACTGACAAACAAGATGTAACCTTTGCTTCTACTTACTATATCAAAACCCGACAAGTTAAGTATGTGCCACGTTGGCTTGTACTTATATTAAAACCCAACAAGTTATGTATATAGTGTGTAGTCTAAAATTATTTCATTTTTTTTTACTTGCTGTTATTTTGAATGTTTTGCTAGTGATTGCCAAGTTTTCATTATAAGGCCATGTCCAATTTTGCTATTGTCAAGTTGGCTTAGTGAGTGATTTTTTTTGTCTGACGATGCTAGATGCATGTATTTGTGCTTATTGATAAAAGGTTGAATCAAGTAAGTATTCATTTATGATTTACATGTTGTTATAATTTTGTAGCAATTATGTATACGTGTTTATATGAACCGAAAATTATGTAGTAATTTTCTTGATGATTAATTTGCATCAACATGATGTATTGATGTATATGATTCGTGCATGTGTTTGATTTGATAAACCATGCTTCCGCGTTTACTTTGATCTTGATAATGGATTGTGAATATATTGATCTTGTTTATATGGCACACGAAATTTTAAAATATGCATAGAATTTACATTAGATTCCATCAGGAATATATGACATACACAAGCATACATTTGGCCATAATCCCAAAGAGAAGCATAATCGTGTGTATAAACTATGTGGCGGTAGATTATTGGTTCATAAACAGATGAGTCCCTCTGCTACAAGTAAAAAGTACGAATACACAGATTTAATCACAAAAGTACACATACATTTAGGTATATGAATCATTTCTCATTCTTTTATAGGTAAACAACAATTTGAGGACAAGACACTATTAAGAGCACCAGCTGTCGTGGTGTTTCCGTCTCGCGTTATAGCAAAAAGTGTTGTCAACTCATCACTTTTTATATATAACTAGAAACCTATAACTTAAACCAAAAACACCCTCCCTCCATCACTCGCGTTATAGGACACTCTCTGACCCACAAATAACCTAGTAAAACACAAAAACAAACAGAAAAAGAAAAAAAGAAAAAACGTATGCGATATGGGATGGCGCAAGACTTTCTAGCCACCCACATCGTGCCCTTTAAGAAAACCACCCTCTACACCTTTTAAAGTAAATATAAGCCAGAAATATTTTATTTTGGTCTAAAACAATTTAATATAAACCCCAATAATTAGGGGTGTTTGTCTAAGGTTATATTTCGGGCTTAAGCTTATATTTTATGAGCGGATTATTGCTCATACATAATAAGATTATAAGCACATATTTAATGTTTGGCTTAGCTTATTACAATTGATAAGGTAAAATGATCAAAATATTGCATAAAAATATACATTGTGTGATTTTTAAATGACTGTATATTATAAGCTTAGCTACACACATATTTAATTTTATATTATTATATAAGCTTATAAGACCATAAGCATTTGAATAAGCTTACCAGATAACATAATACTTGTTTATTATTGCATTTGTTTATGAGAAATGATTAAAAAAATCTAAAAATACCTTGTGCTAAAAAATATGTGGGAGAAAATTATTAGTAAACAATAATTTGAGACAAAGTCAAAATACACTGTTAGGGTATTCCCTATGATTGTTTATGAAAAGATCTAAAAGGAAAATATTGATATTTTATTTCAATCACAGTGGACATTCATTTCATGTTTATATGACATTAATGTTCTAATTCTTAAATCTCTTTACATATTTTCATGCATTTAATGCATGTGTTATATAAGACATTTTATGAAGTTGTTAAGGTTTATACAATAATGAATGTATGTTTAAAATATCAAAAAGTCTAATAATTATTGATGTGGGATTTTATAAACCTCTTTTTGAAAGGTTTAACATAGTAAATGCTCTTAAGAAAGCAATTTTATACCTTTTAAAACCAAATATTAAGCCCAAACCATTTCTATTTTGAGCCAAAACAATTTAGTTTATTCCCCGGCTCATATTCATTTGATAATGCATAAAGTTTTAAGAATTCTTACTAACCTCACTTTCATCAATCAAATATCATATTTACCTAATAAAATTTATTCTCATTGGTTGAATTATCACTATACCCTTATGAACAGAAAAAGCAAAAAGATTTGATACTTACAATTAATGTAAAAATTTTCAATAACCTTTATTTATTTTATAGTTATTACTAAGGCTAATTGTTTGATAATGTATCATATTTGCTACTTTTTCTGTTATTATTTTTATCGGACACTTTTTCTTATTGTGTATACTCTACTTTCAAATTTCAATCATTATATATTTTGTGACTATTTTACTTTTACTTTTATCAAATTTCAAAAATTAAAATGATCTTTTTACATGGCAAAACAGTCACACATATACTATGATGAAAATTTAAAAATTAACTATACACTGTAAGAAACATAAAAGACCATTTTACCATTCGAAAACAAACAATAAACTCTCGCTCTCTTCCACTCCATTTCCACTCACTTTCACGGTAAATCATCCAGAAAGCCAGCACCCGGTAAGACCTCAGGCATGCAAACAACATCTTCATCCGACAAATTAGATAAAGACAAGGATGAACTTTCCTTACGTGTAAAAGCAACATGAGTCCAAGAGAATTGCTCCCACAAGCTTCCATTGCCATTTATCGCTGTACATCACTAGTAGAGACTTCACCTACGGTATCCGTATTCTCACTAACATTCGGTACCAACACCTCCACCATGCCCGGACCAACATCACCTTTAACTCTCCAGAAGTAACGCTAATCGAATCATCCTTAGGAGGCTGATCTAACGAAACAACATCAATGTACGTGTGGTATCTTTAGCATTCTTCTTATTAGCAGGTTTAGAAACAGGTTTATACACAACACTAGCCTTTGTTTTGAAGGACCGAGGCCTTTGATTGACTTTGGTAGCCTTATTCCCAACCTTATCCAAGTGAACACCACGATTTCCACCAACATCTTTATAAGCCAAACCTGAAACACTAGTAGCCTGTTTTCTTCTAAGAGGGCAAGAATCGTCCTCATGGTTAAAACATTACATTTAGAACACCGAGATTGCCACTATTCATATTCGACTTCAAGAAATTTCATATAATGACACTTACCCATAGGCAAAGGTATAGCCATATCAATTGATTCCAAACCAGCATTGTCAACAGATAACTCAATTAGAACCCGTGCATAAGAATAACGACCCCAAGGATTACTACACATAGCTCTAGTACCTGCATCCAATCGTATAATATGACCAAGCTATTGTGAAATCAAACCAATATCGACTTCAGAATACACAATCGCTGGTACATTATGAATTCGAATCCATACCGGTACCTTTGTAATCTTCTCCCTCTCCAGCCTTGTATTAGGAACCCAAATATTCAAGAAAATGAGATTATATTTGATAAACCAAGGACCACCCTCAAGAACCTTAGTCATACCCTCTTGAATCAAATATTTGAAAGGGAATAAATCATTACGCAACATTACACGTTCGAAGCCAAACTTAGCCCACGCATGCTTAACCTAATCTTCAACAATAGGAAAAGCTAATCGTTGCCCAAGGAAATAGCCGCATAACGTATTATCAAATTTAGAACGCATATCAGCTACAACGGCTAACGGAATAACAACATTAGCACCACTAATATTGCACCCATTTGTTGGCCTCGACCCTTTATCCTTAGAAGTACCAAAATTAGCAACCCCCAACGAAACACTATCAGGTTCAGTAACATTAGTAGCCTTAGGGTGATCAGAATTAAGACCAACTGAACTTATAATATCATGTATAGCAGGAGTAGATTCAGAAACAACAGGAGCTATAGTTGGTACCATAGAACCAGAACCAACATCATTAGGAAGTGTGAAACTGCCCGTTTTTCCAGCCAAACCTGCACGTTTAATTATAAACTTTAATGGCTTACCCTCATTAACAATAACCTTGCAATCGATATTGTTAATCTTAGTAGCCAACCCATTACTCTTATTAGACTTCTTTCCATTAAGAAACTCTGCCCATCTCTCCAAACCTACTTAAACCACACTAGACTTGCAGCGACAAAACCCAAAACGCACTTGTATTATCTAAAAACCCTAGAACGGGTACTTGCAAACAGAAAAAAAAACAAACCCTAAACGAGTTTAGTTTAGCATTAAACCACTAGATATCGTAATGCACACCAAAATACGAACCCTAAAGAGGTTCGATTGTAATGGAGCGCAAACAGCAGCACAAGGAGAAAGATAAATCGAATATAGCACAAATCCAACTGATCGAACAAAAGAGATGATAAAATTGAATTAAAACATACACCCTATAATCGTTAAATATATAGGCGATATTAATAACCGACCTACAATAAATTAATATGGTACTTTGTTATACCACTTTACTCATTTTTAAGTTTAAAAAAAAAAGAAAATGATTTGTAGGCCTAACTAATGGATCTAAAAATAGACTTACAAATGTGATTGGTGGAAACAAAAAATTGATTGGTGGGTAATGATGAGAGAGAATTTCTGCTTAACACTTGTCAAAATATGAATGTATTAGGCCTATTTGTTACTACTCATAATTAGTAAGATATGGTTGCTATTGATTTAACTATTATCGTACAGTAAGAATCATATTGTTTGGGAAAATTGTTCCTGCATGTAGTTAGATTGATAAGGATTATTGGATGGAAGACATATCACAAAGGATATAGGTTTTGCTTGTACTTATAGATAAGATTTCAGAAACTAATTTTCAAGGACCAATAACTAATGGGATATACATTCATTTTGACAATGCAGCAAATTAACATGGAATCTAGTAGCGCTAACGCTATGTTCTCGAGTTATTTTTTTGTTTTATTTTTTTTTTCTAAAAATACAAATGATAGGTAAAGAAGAGTAAAGAAAATAAATGAAAAGAAAAGAAAGTTGCATTTATATTTCATGTTCTCGAGTTGAAATAAAATGAAGGGATGGAAAGAAAATAAACAATGTCGTGTTCTCGAGTTGGGAGGAAAAGAAGGAATTTTTTTTTTTTTTTTTTTTTATATATATAGTTATGTGTTTTTTAAACACAAAAGTACATCTATAACAAAAGATATATAAAATAATGAAGATTATATAACTTATTTTATAACATTTAGTTTAGGTGTAACTTTATTTCCTTCCAAATCCGCCCATATTTGGGCGGAAAGTTTTAGAGGAAAAAAACCTCTTAATTTCTTATCAAATCCTTCCTGTTCCCTTTCTTTTTTATTTGATAAAAACCCGAGAACACAATAATTTTTCTATTTCCTTTCATTAAAAACAAACTCGAGGACGCAACATAAAAGACAAAAACTTGATACATTCACATTGCTTTTTCAGACCATTGCTGGTCGTATATTCTCATTTCTGCCTTTGGGCAAGGCTATTGAAACCAACATTTTATCAAAGAGTGGATATCACGGTGGCACCATGTTCCAAGTATAAGAATAGATAACTAGTTTGTCGAACAAGTATGTCAGGGTGATGGGTATAAACTGCTCTACACTATGATGCAGATCATGCTGAGTCACAAGAATCATCCCATCTCTGAATTCCACTAACTTGTCTCAAATCCTGCGGACTTGTCTACGAAGATGTATCAGATTATCAATTATCTTGGCAACACATACGAAATAACGTTGAAAAGGCATACTTTGCAAATGCCTCAAACCAACCCAAGATCAAGCTCCCACCTTCACTAAACTCAATGTGCGAATTAGAGTACCTGTTATTGAAGGATTGCAATCTAAGTGACTACTTGACACCTAAAGGGTTCCTTCTGCTATCTTCGTTCACCCTCATTTCAAAGAATAAGATTACTGCAACTTGATTACACTCGTTCCTACAAAGTTGTACACAACTGACAAAGCTAAATCTGGTAATTAATGTCTTAATTAACCGATATAATTTTGATAAAAAGTTAGCCTTTATATGAAAAAAAAATCGATTTGGGGTATAGGTGGTAAAGGGCAACGACTTCGGTGAAGGAGAGGAAGGCCACCCTAGTATGTCAAAATTACTGGATTGTGTGCCCGATATCACATATCTGGTTATGATTCATGGCTTTCTTGGGTAACAATTATAAACTCAAGCAATATATATGTGTATACAAGATAGTGAGAGTGGGCTAATAATCATATGTTTTTTTTTTTTTTTTTTTTATTAACACAATACTATGCTCATACACAGGCTGCCTACGTCCTACCCAAACCCTCCTGTCAAGTTTGTGGTGCTCAAAGTTGGGTTGTGCGTAATTGACCAACTACAAGTTGTAGCTGCCTTATCGTCACACTCGGTCTAAAGGTAAACAAATACCACTGCTTCAAACATTTAGACATATAAGTTTTATATTTTGTAAAGCTTACTATTAACATAGTGATGACTTCAAAGTAGATGTTCTATCAAACCTAGGGATCAGCAAAAGACACAATGAACCGGACCAAGAACCGGACCGGAACCATGAAGAAGCAAACTAGAACCAGAACCAATGGTTCCAGTTCCGGTTCTTGATTTTGAGATTTTTTGGTTCTTGGGTCGGTTCAGTTCTGTTCCACCGGTTCTCGCTTTTGGAACCAAATATCCTATAATTATAAAAATATGTAATTTTATTACTTCTTATCAAAATATTAATCAAATCCTACGTATCATAAAAAAACCCTACTAGCCATCAACCCAAACACTCTAAACCCTAATCTTTAATTTACTGAAACATCCACAGATCAATAATTAATCTAAAGCTAATGACATTCCAAGATCATTCATCATTATCAAAACAATAGAAGTAAGTTTATATTTTATTTTTATTTGCATTCGATTAGCTTTTACATGTTTATCATGCTAAAATTTGCTAGCACTTTTATTAATACATTGTTTATATCTATCATGATACGTAGCCGCTTTTATTAATACATTGTTTATTATCTATCATCATCATGTAGCCACATTGTTTATTATATATCATCATCACGGAGCCACATTGATTATTTGAGTTTATGGTTAAGTTATTAATTGTTATTTGCTTAAATGTAAATGGTTGCAATTTCTTAAAAAGTTTAATTTTTTGTGATTTATTAGTTAAATAGAAAAGCGGTTCCTATACGGATAGATCTAAAAGAACCGGAACTGAAACCAAAAACTGTATTCGGTTCGGTTTTCGGTTCCCACTTTTCAGAAAAATTGGTTCTCGGATCCACCAGTTCCAGAACCATGCTCATCCCTAATCAAACCAATGATCCTGAAACACCAGAAGACTCTTTTGGACCTGAAAACCACACAAACATGGATATGAGGAGCATGAAGCAGTTCGAGATCCGGTTTCTTAGAACAAGCTGAGTAAGCTTTTACATAATTGGTGAGTCAGTAAAAGACAGGATTGTTAGAAACACTATGGCCTTTTAGGCTTATACTTGATGAAGAGAAGAATACTTAAGAGACACTTTACAATGTAAGTTTATTGCTTGATTACAAATGCTTACATATTTATACTAGTCCACGGAAGATTTTAGATTCGAGATACTTCCGTGGATCTCTAGATAATTTTTCATACATATATTATAGATATTTCTATCACACTTAGCTACAATCTTCTACACACTACTATAGATAGTTTACATAAATATTTTCTATGATCATTCTTCGACTTTTTAGAAACTTTTTGATTATGAGCTCGGGCTTTTATCTATAGTCCAATCTTTATTGGACTAAAACAAGTTTACGATCCAACACGGATCTTGAACTGCTGCATGCTCCTCATATCCATGTTTGTGTGGTTTTCAGGATCAAACGAGTCTTCTGGTGTTTGAGGACCATTGGTTTGATAGAGCATATATGTTGAAGTCATCATTATATTAGAAGTAAGCTTTACAAAATATAAAACTTATAGGTACAAATGTTTGAAGCAGTTGTATTTGTTTACCTATAGACCAAGAGTTTAAAGGCGGGATGTCTACTCCTTTGATTGTTAAATCTTATACATTGTTAATGCAAGATTGTTTTGGATAGAGATTCTAGAGTCGCCCTAATTGTTTAAGTCTTTGAGGTCGATGTTGTTAAGTTTAGGTTCGTTGTTGAGGGTTGTGTTTATGGTTGTTTTAATTTGTGAGGGTCAATATATTGTTGATCGATATTGTTGTAACTTCTAGTATTTTGCTAGTTTTAATTTTAATAAAATATATTACCGTTCAAAAAAAAACAAAAAAAACAAAAAAAATTGCACTTTTATAAGCCTTGACCCAAACCCTAGTGACCCGACCCAATTAACACCCCAAGAATCAAAGTCCAAAAGAGTATGCGGGCAAATCAAATGTTATTTTTCAAAATCGCACTCTCCAAAAACCTTTCATCCCCTCATTTCAAAAACCCTAATTTCAATTTCCCCACATCAATAGCAACAATGTCGTCATCATGGACATGTTCAAGCTGCACATTCATAAACCCAAATTCTCTCAAACCCACTTGCCAAATCTGCTCAAATTCGAAACCCACTTCACAATTTTCATCTTCTTCAAAACCCACTTCGAATCTTGAAAAATGGTCTTGTAAAGCTTGTACTTTTTAAACCCTTTAAAACTGTCAAGTTGTGAGATTTGTGGGACTCGAAACTCGTCGTTTTCGTCGAATTTGAATCGTAATGATCAGGGATTGGAGTTGGGTCCAAAGGGTGTCGGGAATGTGTTTTTGCCTTTGTTGCAAAAGTGTAGTAATAGTACTAATAATAAGAGGAAGATTGGGGATGATTCAGTTGATGTTGTTGCTGATTTGGGCGTGTCTCGTGGGGTTAAATCGAGTAACAAAAAGGCGGTTGATATTGGTGAGTGAATTCTATTGCTGTTTGTGATTTTTATACGTTATAGATATTGTATTGTTTTTGGGCTTTCGGCTGTCTTTTTTTGTTATGTTTTGCAAATATGTACTTGTATAAGAAAATGTGTTTAGAATGTGATTATATGAAACTGAATTAGTTGTAACAAAAACATGGATTTTGCGACAACTAGTATAATCGCTTGATGGCGTGGATTGTTTTGGCAAAATTTGATTGTTTCAGAAAGTAAACTTTATGTTGAATAAGGGTATATAAGTAAGTTCTCTAGCATTTGATTATAGGTTTGAACCTTAGAATTAGGCTAGTCAAACACTTTTAAGATAATTACTTTCTCATTCTGTGGTTCCCGAGAGAGAAGGAAATGAATTAAGATTAGAACCACAATATAAAATATATAAAGCTTGTGCTTTTGTGTGAGTCTTATGGTGTTTTTGTTATGATAAACTATTTTTTCTTGTTGTTAGTGTATGTAGTCTTTGTTAAACAATCAGCGTACCCCAACGTGGACATACAAGTCTTTTGTTACAAAATGTTGATAGCTACAAGTTCTTGTCTTATTATTAATGGGAGTGGCCATTGATATGATTTTTATTTCATTGTTTAGCGATGTAGTTTCATTTATTGAGTTACTTTTAAATTAAATAAATCTTTATTCTTCATTTTACAGTTAAAGTTGTGGAATTTAATTTTGGCTGTGCTTTGTGTAAATGCAGTTACAATTGATGATGATGATGCTTTTGAGTTGGAAGGTTCTCGTGAGATTAAATCCACTGGTAAAGCGTTGGCTGGCTCTGGTGAGTTTGAAAGTTTGAAGCTTTGTTATTGCTTGTCGTTCATTTGTCTGCTGATATTGATTCTTGAATACAGTACCAGTCTTTGTAACTACGGAGTATCTGTTTATTATGATTGCATGATGTCTTCTCATACATAGATATGTTGATAAATTGTTTGCAGATGAAACTCGAGGAAAAGAGGATTTGAGGAAGTTAAAATTTTTGAGTTACAATGTGCGGTTTGCAGAGGATATCGAGCTTCGTATAAGAATGAGAGCCATTGGTGATATTATTCAATTGCATTCCCCAGACCTCATATGTTTGCAGGTATTGTAAAGACTGGATCATGTATTGTAGTTTTTTTCTTTTGGTCTAATCGTCAAGGTTAACAACATATAACGGAATTTTAGAATTTTGATTAAAAGTAAACTATGCATGGAACAACACGTTGTAACTTTCATGGATGGATGGATGTTTTTTATTTGTGTTAATGTGATTGTGTTTATACTGTAGGAGGTCACTCCTAACATCTATGCCATTTTTCAACGAACCAATTGGTGGAAGTCGTATAAATGCTCACTTTCTTTGGATAAGGCGATGACTGGGCCATACTTCTGCATGCAGGTACCACACCATCACCATTCATACATTTTGTGTGATTATTTTCAATCTTTGTGAAGTTAAAAAATTATATACTTTCATTGTAAAAGTTTATTGAAATGTTGCAAAGGATCATATTGCCTAGTTACTCTCGGAACAAACTTTCAATCTATTCTAGGAGTTACTTTTTGGGATGCATTCTATATTGATTAGTGGTAAAATGGTAAGCTGATTCTTCGAATTGCAATAAATTTAGTAAAATACCCAGCTTTATGCAATCACTTATCTGATTCTTCGAATTGCAATAATCACTTTCAAGATGACACAGGTCAATTCGTCAATATGATGATAAACTTTCTGAATTTTAAGACTGTGCTTTAATAGTTTATAAAAAATCATGTTTTTGACATAATCTAATGGAATTTGCAGCTTAGCAAATTGCCTGTGAAATCCTTTGAATGTAAGCGGTTCAGTTATTCTGCTATGGGAAGAGAGTTATGCATTGCAGAAGTTTCAACCCAAGGTGGCACTCCTTTAGTGGTAGCTACATCTCATCTCGAGAGCCCCTGCCCTGCCCCACCAAAATGGGACCAAATGTATAGCAAAGAACGTGTCAAACAAGCAAACGAAGCTGTTGACTTTCTCAAGAAAAACCCAAACGCAATCTTTTGTGGTGATATGAATTGGGATGACAAATTGGATGGTGAGTTTCCTCTGCCAGATGGATGGTTTGATGCTTGGACTGAACTAAAACCTAAAGAAATCGGATGGACTTATGATACTAAGGCAAACCCGATGCTGTCTGCTAATTGGAAACTGCAAAAACGTCTTGACCGATTCTTGGTCAGCTTGCGTGATTTAAAAGTTGAAAGTATCAAGATGGTTGGGACTGCACGTAAACCAGAAGTGACATATATGAAGCAGAGGAAAGGCAAACCTGATTTGGAGCTACCTGTTTTGCCAAGTGATCACTTTGGTTTGCTGTTAACTATGGCTGCACGGTAGTTTTTATGGTGCTTGGTGATCTCGTCTTTTTGCTATGATGATAACTAATCATGGGGGTATGTGATTTGGTGGATCAATCATTTCCACATTTTCTGTGAAGTATTTTTGTGAATACTAAAGTGAACCAATATTACTAGGGAGTAATAAATGGATTATCTTTTCTTTTATCTATTTGTTTCGTGCAAGTTAAAATATTTGTTTCGTAGTTTAACATCATGCATTGTTGGTCTTGTAGAAATGTACTAGTAAAAATACTAAGATGGATTAGGGATGATTCACTTGCTGTAAATGATGGTTATGTTACGTGTCAAATAAGCAAATGAAGCAGTTAAGTTTCTCAATAAAAAACCAAATGCAGTCTTTTGTGGTGATATGAATTGGGAAGATTAATGCCTGGACTGAACTGAACCCGACAGATGTTGGTTAGACCTTGAGGTTTCGATACAAAGGCGAATCCAATGATATATGTTAATCAGAAACTGCAAAGACACATTGACCCATTTTTGATCAGTTAATAATTTATACAAATAGACACTACACATTAATTCAGCAAACACCAACCAATCATAAGCGAACTTACATATAAGCATAAGACAAATAGTATCTTCTGGTGGATGTTTCTTGCCGATGTACTACTTGGAAGAGACTTGATCAACATCCACGTTCTGCCTTTTTGCTTGACCATAGCTTTATTGTCCTGTCATGGGAAACAGTGGCAATAGTTTGTCCATCTGCAACTACATCAACAGATGTTACTTTAGATTCGTGACCAGAAAGGACCTTGACGGGCTTAAAATCTCTTGATGACCATACCTTAGCAGTCATATCATATGAAGCAGTTACCAAAAAGTACCCCTCTTGAGGCTCAAATTTAATTTGAGAAATAATGTTTGCATGGGCAGGAATTGTGTACAAACATCCCTTCTTCCTCAAATCCCAAATTCTACAAGTATTATCTTCACCTCCTGTTGCTAAATGATACCCATTTGGTGAAAAGCTAATACCCAAAACCGGCTTCACATGACCTTCTAAAGCAAGAATGCTTCTTCCTGACCGTAGGTCCCAGACACGAGCCAACGCATCAAGCCCACAAGACGCTGCAAGTGAGCCATCAGGGTGAAAAGCCAAACCATATACGCTTCGGTTATGACCTTCTTGATAAAGCAACTCTTCACCGGTCTCAGTATCCCACAATCTCCATGTGTTATCAAAGCTAGTTGTACCCAAATACTTGCCTGATGGATGGAAAGCAACACGAGCTAAGCGATCCAAATGACCCTTGTATGTATTAAGCAAAGTTCCTTGTGTGTTCCATAATCTTGCAGTGCAGTCAGCAGAAGCAGTTGCTATGTTGTTGTTTGTCGGAGAAAATGTGATATCTGTAGCTCGTTCAGCATGCCCCTTTAACGAAGACACAATCTTTACTTGTGGCTGCATGCTCCATATCTTACCAACTCCAGTTAAAGAACATGTAGCAAGAAACTTGCCATCAGACGAAAACGAGCACCCTGAAAGCGGCTGATCATCACCAATTTCACTAGAAACCATATCAAAACTACTTTTAGCAATATTCTCCAACGCCCAAGCATCTTGACCATCTCGGGCCCTCCCTAACCTCACAGCGGCTTTCAAAACCGACTTCTTGGCAATCCAACGCCTCGCCTTCAACAATGTCGTCGATCCTTGAGTATAAAACGGATACTCACTTGCAACTGATGCCATAATAATGTTGAATTCTAAAACAGGTTTACGTACCTGAAGCGAACCGATGAGTGTGGTTATGAAACGTTATGATCGAAGATTAATTAATAATGGGATTATCGAAGAATATCTCTATCCCTGCCTTGTATTTATATATTCTCTCGTGCATATTAACCGACAAACAAGATGTAACGTTGGGCTTCTACTTACTATATTAAAACCCAAACAAGTTAAGTATGTGCCACGTTGGCTTGTACTTATATTAAAACCCAACAAGTTATTTCATTTTTTTTACTTGCTGTTATTTTGAATGTTTTGCTAGTGATTGCCAAGTTTTCATTATAAGTCCAAGTCCAATTTTGCTATTGTCAAAGTTTTGCTACTGTCAAGTTGGCTTAGTGAGTGATTTTTTTGTCTGATGCTAGATGCATGTATGTGTGCTTAATGATAAAAGGTTGAATCAAGTAAGTATTCATTTATGATTTACATGTTGCTATAATTCTGTAGTAATTATGTATACAAGTTTATATGAACCGAATATGTAGTAATTTTCATGATGATTAATTTGAATTAATATGATGCATTGATGTATATGATTCGTGTGTTTGATTTGATAAAACCATGCTTCCGCGTTTACTTTGATCTTGATAATATATTGTGAATATATTGATCTTGTTTATGTTGGAAAATTTAGTGCATTTGAGGGATCAAATCATACTTGGAAATGGGTTTGGAGGTACGGAGTGTACACCCATCAAGTCCCTGATTACCCTGACTCAATAGTGGTTGTGCTAGTGTGAATCTGTTTCTGCTGATGCATGAAACTGACTCTGCTGCTAGTGTTGTGAATCTGCTGCTAGGACTCTGCTGCTAGCA
>LBNU01015353.1:276546-290575 GCA_014162995.1 Artemisia annua
CATTGGTTTTACCACCAACCTTTAACACCTTGATGCAATCCCTTTAATGTGACCAGGTTTGCCACATTTTACCACAAGTAGGTGTTACCTTCTGTTAGGGTCAGCCTTAATTGATTATACATAGATAGTTTAACGCTTACCTATGTATTGTACTGGTGAATGATATGTGATCACATATTGACAATCAGATATCACCTGACGTGCACGCTGAGCTTACTTATTTAGGCATTCAATATAATCTTGCGCATTCATCAATAACAAATGACTACCCAACTGAACAAGAGTCGATTCTTCCTTCTTATGTTTCAAGGTATGCTTGAAATCTTTCAAGAAAGGAGTAGTTTGTCAATTGATACAAGAGACTGAGAATAGCCTCATCCATGTTCATTTATGTTGTGTAAACCTTCCAAGTATACCAAGAAGTTCATTGTATTCTTTCCATGACTGGTCTTGAATCAGTCATTTTGTAATTTGTGAAATTACTTACAAGAAACTTCTTACTTGAAGCATCCTCAGCCAATATTTGGCTTCCAAGGAATTCCCATAGTCTTGGCAGAGATTCAACATTTTGATAAACATCAAAGAGAGAGTCAGACATCCATTGAGGATTAAACCTCTGCAAACATAATCATCATTCTCCCATTTTGCTACGCTTCCTTATTTGTTCCACAGTAGCATCATGTCCATGATCCTCTGGAATAGCCGGTGTCAGAACATACACCACATTTCATGCTTGACAACAAGAAGTGCATCTTTTTTTGCCACCTTCTGAAAATCAACCACCTCCACACTTTTCCAATTGGAAAAGTTAGCAGCCATATACCTCAAGCAAGCAGCCATTGATTATCACAAATAGTTTACATTGATTGTTGGAGGTTATTAGCCCAGAACAGGGTTAGATAATCAAAGCCTAGCTATCGTACCAATTTAATGGTTACTGGATATCATTTGGAATCGTGTTATCACTTTCCAAGTAAACTATTCGACCCTAATGCCTGGGCTATCACAGAATATACTACTTGGATAAGACCAAATGTTTGTTATTGAATTTAGGCACAAATCAATAACCCTTGCGTTAATATAGTGTTTTAGTTTTCTGTGTGTATTTCATGCTCAACATAATTCCTCTTAAATAGGAAAGTACTCATGGCTAATTAAATGGAATTATGAGAATTAATCGCCCATTAATCTCCACATAATTACCCCCATTATAGCCAAAGATAGTGGTTACATGACCAATATTAAACGTGGTCATAAATAGTAGATATAACCTGTCATTTGAATAGGTCAAATCAGTTACATTTCATCAACAGAATCAACTAGCAGCGATTGCACCTCTAAAATGAATGACTCTGCCCTTTGGCATGCAAGACTTGGCCATGTACATTATAAAAGGATGCAAGATATGTCTAAAGATGGGTTAATCCCAGCATTTGACATGGACACTGAAAAGTGTAAAACTTGCATGTTGACCAAGATAACTAAGAAATCTTTTCAAGGTGTAAAAAGAGAGACTGAGCTCTTGGAGCTAATACACAGTGACCTGTGTGATTTGCATGCCACTCCCTCTTTGGGGAACAAAAAGTACTTTGTGACATTTATTGATGATGCTTCTAGGTTTTGTTATGTCTATCTATTACATACTAAGGATGAAGCATTAGATAAATTCAAAGTGTTTAAAACTGAAGTTGAATTACAACTTGGGTCCTTGATCAAAAGATTCAGGACTGATAGGGGAGGTGAATACATGGACCCTTTGTATTTTCAGTCTGTTGGTATAATCCATGAAACAACTGCTCCCTATACTCCTCAACAAAATGGTATCTCTGAAAGGAAAAACAGGGTACTGAAGGAAATGGTTAACTCCATGTTGTCCTATTCAGGACTGAGTCAAGGGTTCTGGGGTGAAGCTATGTTAACAGCTTGCTATTTATTAAATAAGGTTCCAAACAAAAGGAACAAGGTTACCCCTTATGAACTCTGGACTAAAAAGAAACCCAACCTGAATTACCTCAGGGTATGGGGTTGTAGGGCTGTTGTAAGACTCCCTGATCCTAAGTTGAAAACTTTGGGTGAAAGAGGCATTGAATGCATCTTTGTTGGATATGCTGAGCATTCCAAGGCTTATAGGTTCTATGTCATTGAACCTAATAATTTGTTTCAATTAATTCAATAATTGAATCAAGAGATGCACTCTTTGATGAGAATAGATTCTCATCAGTCCCTAGACCAAGTCACAGGATTCCAAATGGAACTGGTGACATTGGTGTTTCAGAAACCTCTGATGAGGTTCCTGCTGAGGTTGTGGAACAACAACCTGTACCTGAGCTCAGAAAGAGCAATAGGGTGAGGACTCCAAAGTCATTTGGACCTGAGTTTTAATTATATTTAATTGAAGGTACAAGGAGTGAGGTCTCTGACCAATACTCCTATTGCTTCATTGTTGAGGATGATCCCAAAACATTTGAAGAAGCAATGAAGTCCCAGGATGTTGCTTTCTGGAAAGAAGCAATAAATGATGAGATGGATTCCATCATGGGCAACAACACTTGGGTGTTGGTTGATCTACCACCAGGTTGCAAACCTCTAGGTTGCAAATGGATTTTCAAAAGGAAAATGAAGGTAGATGGAACTATTGAAAAGTTCAAGGCAAGGCTGGTCATTCAGGGCTTTAAACAAAAGTCAGGAATAGACTATTTTGATACTTATGCCCCTGTGGCACGTATCAGTACCATAAGATTGCTGATTGCTTTGGCATCAATTCACAATCTGATTATACATCAGATGGATGTGAAGACAGCTTTCTTGAATGGTGAATTGGATGAGGAGGTTTACATGAACCAACCTCAGGGCTTCATCATGCCTGGCAATGAAAACAAGGTGTGTAAACTGATTAAGTCTCTATATGGGCTGAAACAGGCACCTAAGCAATGGCATCAAAAGTTTGATGAAGTGGTTTTGTCCAGTGGTTATGTTCTTAACCAAGCTGACAAATGTGTATATAGCAAATATGATGAATCTGGTAAAGGAGTCATCATTTGCCTGTATGTTGATGACATGTTGATCTTTGGAACTGACCAAAATCAAGTTGACCTGACAAAGGAATTTTTGTCATCAAGGTTCTCCATGAAGGACATGGGGGAGGCTGATGTTATCCTTGGTATAAGGATTAAACATGAAAGCAATGGTATATCAATTTCTCAGTCTCATTACATTGAGAAGGTACTGAAGTAATTTAATTGCTTTGATAGTACTCCAGTGAGTACTCCTATGGATACAACTGAGAAGCTGATGCCTAATACTGGCAAAGCTGTATCTCAACTTGAGTATTCTAGGGTAATTGGCTGCCTGATGTATTCCATGACTTGTACAAGGCCTGATATTGCTTTTGCAGTGGGAAAATTGAGTAGGTATACTAGTAATCCTAGTGCTCAACACTGGCAAGCAATTCAGAGGGTACTGAAGTATTTGAAGAGAATTATGAATTATAGTCTCTTATATACTGGTTATCCATCAGTGTTGGAAGGTTACACTGATGCAAGTTGGATCAGTAACACTGAAGACAATTCGTCTACCAGTGGCTGGGTATTCCTACTTGGTGGAGGTGCAATTTCTTGGGCATCCAAGAAGCAAACTTGCATTACCAGTTCAACAATGGAATCTGAATTTGTGGCTTTAGCAGCTGCTGGTAAAGAAGCTGAATGGTTGAAAAACTTGCTTCTTGAGATTCCATTGTGGCCTAAACCTATGGCACCCATTTCTATCCGGTGTGATAGTGCTGCTACATTGGCAAAGGCTTATAGCCAGATGTACAATGGGAAGTCTAGACACCTAGGTGTCAGGCATAGCATGATTCGTGAGCTCATCATGAATGGGGTGATATCTATAGAGTTTGTAAGATCTCAACAGAACTTAGCTGATCACTTGACGAAGGGTCTGGCTAGAGACTTGGTTTTAAAGTCTGCTAAAGGGATGGGTTTAAAGTCCAACTTAGTCACTGAATGCTAGGACACCCAACTCCCTCCTGAGGAAACTTGGGAGTTGAGTTCAATGTGGAAAGCTGAACATTCAGTGCACTGGAGCACATGTTTTACAATCATCCCAAGGTTGTGCTCAGAACCTGCTGAACAAGGAGGATGAAGTCTTTACTTCTCAATGGTTAATTTTCTTTGAAAAAGTGCTAAGCAGGAGCATGAATAAAGAGGAACCACCTATGTAAATGTTGAAGTTTTGCCGCTTCAGGAAGCTATGGACTTTTAGCTTTTACAACATTTATGAATTGGATATGGACACATGGCTTATATAGTGTCAGGAGTATTTTAGTGTTTGAAAATGTATGTGTATTTTATCTTCAGGTATTCAAATGGGTTGAAGGGTTCAATTCTTTGGAACACCCTGATTCTCGAATATTTGAACGTGTAATGTACTAAGATGGAAATTCAATCCTCAGGATATTTTTGTTTATGCATATGTTTGTCTTATGTTTGATTTTCATGCTAAGGAAGTGAACTAAATTTGGGGAGGATTGTTGGAAAATTTAGTGCACTTGAGGGATCACATCATACTTGGAAATGGGTTTGGAGGTACGGAGTGTACACCCATGAAGTCCCTGATTACCCTGACTCAATAGTGGTTGTGCTAGTGTGAGTCTGCTGCTAGTACTCTGCTGCTAGCACTGACTCTGCTGCTAGTGTTGTGAGTCTGCTGCTAGGACTCTGCTGCTAGCACTGACTCTGCTGCTAGTGTTGTGCTGATGAAATGTAGCTGATTTGACCTATTCAAATGACAGTTATATCTACTATTATGACCACGTTTAATTGGTCATGTAACCACTATCTTTGGCTATAATGGGGGTAATTATGTGGAGATTAATGGGCCGATTAATTCTCATAATTCCATTTAATTAGCCATGAGTACTTTCCTATTTAAGAGGAATTATGTTGAGCATGAAATACACACAAAAAAAAAAACACTAATATACGCAAGGGTTATTGACTTGTGCCTAATTCAATAACAAACATTTGGTCTTATCCCAAGTAGATATTCGTGATACCCAGGCATTAGGGTCGAATAGTTTACTTTGGAAAGTGATAACACGATTCCAAGTGATATCCAGTAACCATTAAATTGGTACGTAGCTAGGCTTTGATTATCTAACCCTGTTCTGGGCTCTTAACCACCAACAGTATCGTAAACTCAATGATGCTAGGCAACGGCTTCACACACAACCTAAAAGATATGGCATGTTTTAGTTGATAGTCTAAGTCTGGTTTTATCGCGAATACTAGTCATTTGGTTATGAACAAAACTCATGTTTGTTTAAATGCCTTAAGTTCAAAAACAAAGTTATATATACATATAACTTGTGTGTATAATGATCGATGATCGATGGAAATTTATATTAGGTCATAGCTTGTAGACGATGAGTCACGATTGTAATTATAAAAGAAAACGAATAAACGTATCGTTATATATCGTTAAAAATTAATTATAGGACGTGAATTATATAACGTATATATATATAAGTTATATTTATAAAAGTTTTACATTAAATATGTGTTTTTATATATAAAACATTACAGTAAAACCTCTATATGTTAATACTTGATAAATTAATAACCTCGATAAAATTAATAATTTGTTCAGTCCCAACTTGGGACCAGTACAAATTTGNCTAACCCTGTTATGGGCTAATAACCTCCAACAGTTTATATGGCACACGAAATTTTAAAATATGCATAGACTTTACTTTAGATTCCATTAGGAGTAGATGACACAAACAAGCATACATTTGGCCATAATCCCAAAGACAAGAAGCATGCTCTTGGGAAAAGCTCCTAATCGTGTGCACACAAATATGTGGTGGTAGATTATTGGTTCATAAAAAGTGAGTCACTCTGCTACAAGTAAAAAATATGAATACACAGATTTACTCACAAAAATACACATACATTTAGGTCTATGAATCATTTCTCATTCTTTTATAGGTAAACATTTTATGAAGTTGTTAAGGTTTATAGTTTTATACCATAATGAATGTATTTTTAAAATATCAAAAAGTCTAATAATTATTGATGTGAGATTTTATAAACCTCTTTTGGAAAAGTTTAACATAGTGGATGCTCTTAAGAAAACACTTCTATACCTTTTAAAACCAAATATTAAGCCCAAAAATCAAAATATATTTATTTTGAGCCAAAACAATTTAATTTATTCCCCGGCTTATATTCATTTTATAATGCACAAAGTTTTAAAAATTCTTACAAACCTTACTTTTCATCAATCAAATATCATATTTACCTAATAAAATCTATTCTCATTGGTTGAATGAAAACTTAAAATAGTAATGTGACATTTACACTTTGTTCTCGAATTTTTTTCAAAAAGGAAATTAAATGAAAGTAAAGAAATGTAAAGATGAGAAGAAAGTAAAAGAAAGAAACTTTTATATTGAGTATGTTCTATAGTTTGGGAAAAGAAATAAAGAAAATGAAAGTATGAATAATGAATGTTTGTGTGTCATATTATATTTTTATATAATTGATTTTGTAAAATTATCAATATACTCTTATAAAAAAACACAGTGATTTAATACTTACAATTAATGTAAATTTGTCAATAACCTTTATTTATTTTGTGGTTATTATTCGGGCTAATTGTTTGATAATGTATTATACTTGTCACTTTTTATTATTTTGTTTACAGGATTTTTTTTATTGTGTATACTGAATTTCAAATTTCGATGAATGTATATATGTTTGTATTTTGTAATTATTTTAATTTTAAAATTGAAGGATAAAATGGTTATTTTATATGACAGAATAGTGACAAAATACACAACGATCAAAATTTAAAAATTAATTAACAACATAAAAGACGATTTTACCCTTCGAAAACAAACAGTAAAGGCCTGTTTGGTACGTAGCTTTTTTGGAGCTGTAAGCTTTTTGTTAGAAAAATAATCTCTTCTAAAACATGTAGCTCTGTTTGGGTACATCAACTTCAAGCTTTTATTAAAAATAAATAGCTCTAAAATGAAAAGCTGATTCATGAAGCTTTTAAAATTTTTGAGAGCTGTTAAAACATAAAATTACTAATAACAGCTTATAATTACATTTAACTGGTAATTTACCAAACACTTTTATTTTAAAAAGAAATTTGCTACATCTACATAAAGTTTACACAAAAAATCCTCGCTCGCAGACCGACCCAGATGTGGATCCCAAAAAAAAAACCAATGTAAACTTTGTGTGGGCCTAACTTTCACTCTCTTCCACTCCATTTCCACTCACATTCACTAGAGTCCCCTTCTTGTGTTTACTCTCACAGTCTTCTGCCACTGCTCACCGCCGTCCGCCGGTGCCGGACCGCCGCTCCATTTCAAACCATCAAAGTGGGTAATATACTAAACACTATTTAATTTATATGTCTGAATTTTATATTCAAAAAAAAATAAAAAATAGTAATGGTTGGGGTGATTTTATGTGTGTAGGTTACACTCATTTTACTTGTTAATTCTTATGTGTGGTTTATTTATGTTTGCTGTTTAGAAATTTTAGATACAAGTGTTTTGGAGTCTGGACTATTAGTTGGGGTGGTTTAAATGGGTTGACCCGGCACCTGTTTAAGTTTTTTTAAAACACCAGATTTTAAGGGGGTGCTTGTTTCGGCTTATATAGCCGGCTTATGGCTTATCTGGTTTTGGGCTTATGCGTCATAAGCCCCAAACCAGATAGACCATAAGCCGGCTATATAAGCCGAAACAAACACCCCCTTAAAATCTATAATTGGTTATACGGGTTAAATGGGCCACGTTGCTAACCATTTGACCTGTTGAACTGTGTAACACGTTTCACCCACCAACCCATTTAGATAAACGGGTTGTGTTTAGGCTATGTGTAAACTGGTCGTGTTCGTGCTGGGGCTTTTTGACCCACCAACTCGAACACGACACGAATTTTCACCCGAGTTGTTGTCGCTTTTTTTGCATTTTTCAAACAATTTGTGATTATATGATTTTAATGGGATTTCTCATGATTTGAACCATTAATTGTAAAGTATTAATATATGGTATTAAAGGATTATGATGGACTCCTTTATGTGTGTACAACGAGTTCAAGTCATGAATAGTGATTTTAATTTTTATAGTTTGTGATATTATGATTATTATGGTTTGATAAGCATGGTTGAGGGTGTTTGCGAATATTTGCTCAGTCCAGTACAAGATGTAGTTAATTCACCATAGACATAGTTTGTTTTATAGAATCAACAACAACGACAACAATATCCAATCCCACAGGAGCGGTTTGTTACTTTTATAGAATGCTTTTCTATATTAGTTGTTTCAGTACCGTGATTTGTAGGTTTTTGTGCTAATGGTTTTTGCTGCTGAAATGTGATAATTATGGTGATAATGATTTTAGTTGATGACAATTGTGGCTATAATGAAGATAGTTAGTGTTTAGGACACGATCACTGCTTAAAAGGATGATCATGACGGGATTCTGTTTTAACGATTTGAACCCATGAAACCACTCTCGTCACAGCTTACATATTGCTCTACGGCAAATTATCTATGTTATTCTTTAATTTTTCTTTGAAGTTACATATGTCATGTCACTTGTCCTCTAGAAAGTATGTAATTAGCTTAACAACTATTTTGACCCACTTGAATCCATTGTTAAATATAAAAATGCGGAATTCGAGGAATTAGGATGATCTCGTTCATGTGTGTACACTTGTACAAAGATGTGATTTGAATGTCATGGTATCATTATTCAGGGGGGGGGCTTTATTTTCAGAACCCTGTTAAATGCGGGAACTGCGAGAACTCTAATTTTGCATTAGAAAACATGCATGTCCATATAAAACATGTATGTTTTCTTACATACACCTTAATACACATGCCTGCGTATTAAGGTGTATGTAAGAAAACGTACATGTTTTATATGAACATGCATGTTTTCTAATGCATAATTGGAGTTCTCGCAGTTCCCGCACTTAACAGGGTTCTAAAAATAAAACCATTTTGCATTGATCTGTTGCACTTAACAGGTTTTTATATGAACATGTATGTTATGCATGTATATGTATTAAGGTGTATGTAAGAAAACATACATGTTTTATACGAACATGCATGTTTTCTAATGCAAAATTGGAGTTCTCGCAGTTCCCGCACTTAACAGGGTTCTGAAAATAAAGATACACTCATTATTCATTGATTTATTATCCCACTGATTTATACCTGTCTGCTTTTCTTTGTATTTGCAGTATAATGGAACCAGAAGATTACATTAGCCGCATGCCACCAGACGTGATAAGTAACATTTTAGATCGTTTGCCAACACATGATGCAGTGAGGACTGATATATTGGCAAGAAATTGGAGGTTTAATTGGACAATGATCACCCAACTCATATTTGATGCTGATTTCTTTCGGTTTATACTCGGACCGGATGAAGATAAAAAATTTAACGGGAGGAGTTTGAGTAGACTTCTCATTCAACTTAAAGGTCCCATAACAAAGTTTGTTTTTTATTGGTATCCAGATTCAGAAGTGATAGATGTTGAGGATATCAATCATTGGATTTTGTTCCTGTCTAGAAACGGAATTAAGGATCTCACTCTTGAAAATTTTGACCGAGATGACCCATTTAAGTTGCCAACCCAGCTTTACTCTTGTATGGAGTTGGAACATTTGAAGCTTGAGCATTGTTGTTTTCGCCATTCACCTAGTTTTCGAGGTTTTCCAAATCTACGGAGCTTAGATTTTTCTAATGTAGGATTTCAGAGCTATACTTTTGGTGAGTTTATATCTCGGTCTCCACTACTTGAGATTCTGAAATTTAGAGAATTTGGAAGAACAAAGGAAGTGAAAATTGATGAGATTGCAAAACTTCGAAATCTGAAAACCTTATCTTTGTCGTGGTTTAGTTTTGATTGGGAGATGACAATCAAAAGTTCAAGTATCTTTCAGCTTATGGGCCTTCCAAAACTTCAGGAGCTTAGTTTAGATTTTTGGATGTGCAATGTAAGACTATATTTGCTCTGTGAAATTCAGTTACCAAAATGATATTGTTGTGATGCTTTTTGAAAAGTTTTAACTGACTAAAGGTGCCTTTCTGTATACATTTTCTTTTAGTTGATGACAGCAGATGGTGTCAAAAAGAAGGTCCCAACCGCCTTTAACTGCCTCAAAACTCTAAAATTATCCTTCATAGATTTTAGCGATGAAGTTATGGCATCATTTGTTTTTGAAATGATATGTGCCTCCCCAAATTTGCAGACACTTGAAATCCAAGTGAGTGGAATACATATGCATCAAATTAATGTTCAAAAAAATATCATAGTTGTGCGTCTGAATATTTTTTAATCTTGCAGGCTTGTGACAATTATGTCTCACCTGAGACACTTTGGTCATTAGAATTAGACCCCAAGACAGCTACGAAACTGCCGTTACTGGATGTGTCCTTTCCATCTTTTAGAGGTTCAAAGAATGAAGTATGTTTGTTAAGGTATTTGCTTGCTTGTTCCCCTTCACTAAAGAAGATTAGTATCAAGCTTGAGTTAGAGTCGCTGGTTGGTGGTGAAGGTGAAAAGTCTAAGTTTAAAAAGTTGAAGAAGCTCTATCGAGCCTCCCCAGCAGCTGAGATGGACATCTCCGAAATTGGGATCATCCGTGAATTTGACTTTTCCCAACTTGACCCGTTTGAAATGGGCTTCTAGTAAATTTAGTAGTTTGAATCTATCTTTTGAAGTTTTATAAAAGTTTGTTTAATCTTATGGCTTCAGCAGCACTTCTAAGTATGTAATCGAATTGACTTTTATTTAATCATGGATTAATGGTGACGGTTCATGTTTTATCTTATAAGTGGCTTTCTGTTTTAATTCAGTAATTTGAAATGAATGTGACTTCTGAGAGTAATGGGCATTGTGTTAAACTATCTGATTCAATGCCCGATGCACCAGCAATATGTATATCAGTTTATGACAGGTTATTGAATGTCATGATCTTATGTATAATATGTATATGTACCCGGCGTTGTATCTACTTGTTGATTTATTGCTTAGATATCTGAAAATGGCAGACTGAGTACTAATTCTTTGAAATCATGAGTACGTAAACTTGGTTCTTAGTTACACTCAGTTATGTTGTTCTTATGGTTTCTCGTACATATGTATATAATAGTCCTGCATGTTGTGACTCAACACTTGTATATGCGAGTCATCTTTATGTTGACATTCAGTAACATCTTATTGAATTAAGGCTATTTGGCAATTTGCAGATATAAAGGCGAGTTTTGTTCTTTTTATTTCACTTCCATGTAGATGATAACATGTAAGTAGTTGGTTCGACTTTCTTCAAATGCCCGTCCACTCTGTTGCCTTGGTCAAGCCAGTTTTGTAGGCCTTAGAGATCATCGCGGCCCCTTGCTGAAGGGAGTTCACCTTTGATTTTGTTTCAATCGTTTCATGTTGAATAACTGTGTATGCCTGGTATCTTTAGTTGTGTCTGGTGGGCAGTGTTGTAAAACTCGGTCTAGCAAACCGATTAATTGCTAAGTGGCCATATGCCGGTGATCTGAGGTGAATCAGCCAAGCGAAAGTCAGTCAAAATCAGTTCTACTTGCGTTTTTTATTCATATTCAGTTGGTCTATGTTAATTATTTGATTTATATGTAACTAAATGATTACTCACACATAGCGGCGACGGTGTATAGTAGCGTTAATTTGTGTATACATTTTTTTTTTTGTATATATGGGTGTGAGTAATTGAACGTGAAGAAAGTTAGTGGTTTAAATTGTGTTGGGGAGATCTGCAGTAATTTTTCCATGGTGGAGACTAAACGTGAAATCTGCATGTACCACATAGACCAGCGGTGTAATAATTGCTAATGTAAAGACGTTTCTGTCATATGGATGCATACGTAAAGTGGAACAGCATCTGCATAGTGGTGTAACAAGTTTGAGTTTCTCTATCAAAGATGTAAACTTACTGTTTTGAAATCATAGGCCATTTTGACCGAGATTACCATATAAAGAGGGTTCAATTCAGTGGGGCGGGAAAGAGTTGATCTGATTTAAAATGCAGTGACCTGAAATAGTAAGAAGTTATATATCCAGTTATCCAGTTTTTCCAAATTCTGAGTCATTTATTTTGACAATTTGACATATACACCGGTCTGGTCGTCTGGATAATGTTATTGCCTAAATTTACAACAAATACCTTCAAATTGATCATCCAAAACATATCAAGTGACCCTCAAAGTGGTCTCTGACCTTTGATACCAATAGACTGGCTCGAGCTTTTATGGATATTTCAATGTGAAACCAAACAAGCATCTACAAGCAAGTTTGAACTTGTTAAACATCACCTAATGATTTTGTTTGCCTTTTACGTGTAAAGCAAGACTTGAATAATCAAATAAACAAATCGATTATGTTATCCCCAACATGCAGTATGTTAACTGCAACTAACTCAGAAAAACAAGACAGCGTCACACATTGTATATAAGTTGAACATAACAGCAAATACTGATTCAAACAAGAGTATAGATTTATGAGTTCAAAAACAAAGTAACATTGCTCGATTCATGTTAAACAATAATAATATCCAAAACAAGTACACAAGCTTACATTAAACACAAAACCACTAGCAATTTTCACAGGAACCAAAACCTCATCAGTTCCTACCAAGTGGCAAAGCCCTACACGAATACGTTTCCTTAAAATCAGATTTCCTCGAAGAAGTAAAAATAGACGCATAAACTTCCTTATTGGCATTCGGGGGAGCCATATCACCCGCCTTAAACCGCTTCGCTTCACTCTTCCCGTTCACCTCCACACCCTTCACACCTTTCCCACTCATCTCAATCTTCCCATTAACCTTCTCCGCCTTCAACTCATTCCCACGCTTCGTCCCACTCACCTTAACGCCCTCAACACCATCACCACCATTCTTAACTTTCTTCACCTTCTTCTCCCTCAAATTCAAACTCTCACGCAACGCATTCACTTCCTCTTCATTCCCATTAATCACAATCTTATCCGACTCCACAAACTCCTTACGACAAACATGACAACTATTCGTTTTAATCTCCCTCAATGCCTTAACACTCAACACATGTCCACAGCTCTTCAACGCGTAAAACTTATACTTCCCATTAAACTCCAACCCCGTAACCGGACACTGAAACTTAACATCCTTATCACTCCTATCCGACCCATCACCCGACCCCGGTATAGCCTCCATCTCAACATCAACCACATCTCTCAAACGCTTAATATGCGAAAACGCTTTCGGCATTTTCTTCTGCAACAATGCACTAACCAAACTCTCCTTATTAAACAAATTCCCTAAATAATCAACCACAATAGGCCTCCTCAACGCCTCATTCGATATCGCGCAATTCAGCCATTTCGACAAACGTTGCTCATTCGGGTCAACTTTATCAGGCTTTTTATCAGCATACATATTAAGATAACAGTCACGTGACTCAGCACAAGTAGACCCTCCATCTCCACCCCCGCCGTAAAGTCTCAGCTTTAGGGTTAGGGTTTCAAAATCTTGAATCCCGGTGGTTTTGACGGTGCCGTTGTCCGGCAAGATACGGCCATTGAGGGTAAAGTATGAGGATGATGTTAGGGTTGATGGGTATGATTTATTTTTGAAGAATAACTGCTTGAGATTGTGGATTGTGAAATTGGGAGCTAGGGTTAGGGTTAGGGTTTGAATTGGGATTTGAAGATCTGGGGCTTGTATGAAGATTTGTGAATTGTGGGTATTGCTATTCATGGTGTTATTGAAATGGGTTTTGAATGGATTTGATTATTATGGATTCAATTGAGAGATTGGATTAACGATTGAACTTGTTCTTGTTTGGTTGAAGGTTGAGTACTTTGATTTACTTGTAAACCGACATACAAAAACAAAAGAGACGAATGTTTATTTATGCCCTTATTTTATAGATATGTTGTAAAATGACACCAAAATTATAATAAANTGATTTTGCCTTTGTTTAGTAAGGCA
>LBNU01015353.1:290914-304616 GCA_014162995.1 Artemisia annua
GTTATTGCTTAAGATGTTGTTATTAGTTAATTATGTAACCTTATATAAACTTTACTAAAACCTGAAGGAATGCCAAAATATGCGTTATTTTATATGACAGGAATAAGTGACAAATAACAAACGATCGAATAACCCAAAATTTATAAAAAAATATCCACTATAGCAAAGAACAGAAACCCACAATAAAACCGGGGAAAGCCACTCTTTACAAAACCTTTATTATCTCGAGATTCGTTTCAAGAGCAATATCATGACTTATTATTAAGACCTTATGTTTTGCCGTAGCGGTAACGAATCACTCTTTTTGGAGCGAACCCGAAGTGTAAAATATATAAAAGCTATTTTTGACTACGAAAAATCGCATCCCCTGCGAAAAAAATGTTAGAAGTCTTCCCACTACGTATATCGAACGCGGAGACACCAGCCAACTTGCGACACCCGCTTTTACATCAATACAAATACAAATAAAATATAAATTCACCTTAAATAATGAAAAGCTTGAATTCATTAAAACTTTCACACATATTAGTCACTTTGGGTTATATAAATTACTTTAATAATTGAGAGCTGTATATATCATAAACATTTACTAATAAAAATTGTATACAAATAACCAGCTAAATAAATCAAACACATTCCACTTTTAAACCATTATTAACTGATAAATTACGAGAATGCAACCTATTCGATCGGGTGTTGTGGGCAGGCGTGGTTTGTTGTCGAGAATCACTAAATAATGTAAAAGTACTTTGGCCGTTGTAAAACTTGATATTATCATCGAATTTTAATATAAGATAATTTTGTCTATACAACCTGGTTTAATCATATTAATCCGTTTAGCACAATAAATCCTCGCTCGCAGCAGGCCGACCCACTGATGGGTCCAAAAAAAAAAACCAATGTAACATTTGTGTGGGCGCCAACTTTCACTCCTCTTCACACTCCATTGTCCATCACATCCACTAGAGTCCCCATCTTGTGTTCTCTCTACAGTCTTCTGCACTGCTCACGCCGTCCGCGACTCGCGCGTGCCTTAGTAATAGTTGGGGTGATTATATGTGTGTAAGTTACACTAATTTACTTGTTAATTATTAAGTGCAGGTTTATTATGTTTTAGAAATTTTGATACAAGTGTTTTGGAGTTGGACTAGTTGGGGTGGTTTAATGGGTTGACCGGCACCTGTTAAGTTTTTTTTTTTTTTTTTTTTTTTTAAACCAGATTTTAAGGGGGTGTTTGTTTCGGCTTAAATAGCCGGCTTAATGGCTTATCGGGTTTTGGGCTAATGTTTCCTAACCTCACTTTTTGTGGCTTATTTGAAACTTTTCAGCTTATTAAATCTTAAGACCATAATGAAACTTATATGGTTATATAAGCCGAAAAGTTTCAAAATAAGCCACAAAAAGCGAGCTTATGAAACATAAGCCCCAAACCAGATAGACCATAAGCTGGCTATATAAGCCGAAACAAACACCACCTTAAAATCTATAATTGATTAGATTGGTTATATGGGTTAAATAGGTCAAACGGGCTGCGTTGCTAACCATTTAACCTGTTGAACTCGTGTAATACGTTTCACCCGCCAACTCATTTAGATAAACGGGTTGTGTTTAGGCTATGTGTAAACTGGTTGTGTTCGTGCTGGGGCTTTTTGACCCACCAACCCAAACACGACACGAATTTTCTCCCGAGTTGTTGTCGCTTTTCTTGCATTTTTCAAACTAATTGTGATTATAATGATTTTAATGGGATTTTGACATTTTGTTCTCATGATTTGAACCATTAATTGTTACAGTATAAATAAATTGTATTAAAGGATCATGATGGACTCCTTTATGTGTGTACAACGAGTTCAAGTCATGAATAGTGATTTTAATTTTTATAGTTTGTGATATTATGATTATTATGGTTTGATAAGCATGGTTGAGGGTGTTTGCGAATATTTGCTCAGTCCAGTACAAGATGTAGTTAATTCACCATAGACATAGTTTGTTTTATAGAATCAACAACAACGACAACAATATCCAATCCCGTAGGAGCGGTTTGTTACTTTTATAGAATGCTTTTCTATATTAGTTGTTTCTGTACCGTGATTTGTAGGTTTTTGTGCTAATGATTTTTGCTGCTGAAATATGATAATTATGGTGCTAATGGTTTTTGCTGCTGAAATGTGATAATTATGGTGATAATGATTTTAGTTGATCACAATTGTGGCTATAATGAAGATAGTTAGTGTTTAGGACACGATCACTGCTTAAAAGGATGATCGTGACGGGATTCTGGTTTAACGATTTGAACCCATGAAACCACTCTCGTCACAGCTTACATATTGCTCTACGGCAAATTATCTATGTTATTCTTTAATTTTTCTTTGAAGTTACATATGTCATGTCACTTGTCCTCTAGAAAGTATGTAATTAGCTTAACAACTACTTTGACCCACTTGAATCCCTTGTTAAATATAAAAATGCGGAATTCGAGGAATTATGATGATCTCGTTCATGTGTGTACACTTGTACAAAGATGTGATTTGAATGTCATGGTATCATTATTCGTTGATTTATTATCCCATTGATTTATACTTGTCTGCTTTTCTTTGAATTTGCAGTATAATGGAACCAGATGATTACATTAGCAGCATGCCACCAGACGTGATAAGTAACATTTTAGATCGTTTGCCAACACAAGATGCTGTGAGGACTGATATATTGGCGAGAAGTTGGAGGTTTAATTGGACTATGATCACCCAACTCATATTCGATGCTGATTTCTTTCGGTTTATGCTTGGACCGGATGACGAGAAAGAATTTAACGGGAGGAGTTTGTATAGACTTCTCATTCATCTTAAAGGTCCCATAACAAAGTTTGTTCTTGATGTGAATCCAGAATTGTTAGATAATGAGGATATCAATCATTGGATCTTGTTCGTGTCTAGAAACGGAATTAAGGATCTCACTCTTGAATATTTTGACCGAGACCACCCATTTAAGTTGCCAACCCAGCTTTACTCTTGTATGCAGTTGGAACATTTGAAGCTTGAGCATTGTTGTTTTCGTCATTCACCTAGTTTTCAAGGTTTTCCAAATCTACGGAGCTTAGATTTTTCTAATGTAGGATTTCAGAGCTATACTTTTGGTGAGTTTATATCTCGGTCTCCACTACTTGAGATTCTGAAATTTAGAGAATTTGGAAGAACAAAGGAAGTGAAAACCGATGAGATTGCAAAACTTCGAAATCTGAAAACCTTATCTTTGTCGTGGTTTAGTTTTGATGGGCAGATGACAATCAAAAGTTCAAGTATCTTTCAGCTTATGGGCCTTCCAAAGCTTCAGGAACTTAGTTTTGATTTTTGGATGTGCAATGTAAGACTATGTTTGCTCTTTGAAATTCACTTATTAAAATGATATTGTTGTGATGCTTTTTGAAAAGGTTTAACTGACTAAAGGTGCCATTCCGTATACATTTTCTTTTAGTTGATGACAGCAGATGTTGTCAGAAAGAAGGCCCCAACCTCCTTTAACTGCCTCAAGACTCTAAAATTATCCTTTATAGATTTTAGCGATGAAGTTATGGCATCATTTGTTTTCAAAATGATATGTGCCTCCCCAAATTTGCAGACACTTGAAATCAAAGTGAGTGGAATACATATGCATCAAATTAATCTTCAAACAGTATCATAGTTGTGCATCTGAATATTTTTTTAATCTTGCAGGCTTGTGACAATTATGTCTCACCCGAGACACTTTGGTCTTTAGAATTAGACCCCAAGACAGCGGGGAAACTGCTGTTACTGGATGTGTCCTTTACATCCTTTAGAGGTTCAAAGAATGAAGTATGTTTGTTAAGGCATTTGCTTGCTTGTTCCCCTTTACTGAAGAAGATTAGTATTAAGCTTGAGTTGGAGCAACTTGGTGGTAGAGATGAAGGGTTTAAGTTATCTAAAAAGTTGAAGAAGCTCTATCGAGCCTCCCCAGCAGCCGAGATTTACATCTATGGTGTTGTCCGTGTAATTGACTTTTCCTGATTTGACCCGTTTGAAATGGACTTCTGGTAAATTTAGCAGTTTGAACCTAATTTGTGAGGTTTTGTCAAATTTTGTTTAATCTTATGGCTTCAGCAGCACTTCTAAGTATGTAATCGAATTGACTTTTATTTAATCATGGATTGATGGTGATGGTTCATGTTTTATCTTATAATTGGGCTTTCTATTTTAATTCAGAGTAATTTGAAATGAATGTGACTTCTGAGAGTAATGGTCATTGTGTTAATTACCTGAGTCAATGCTCGATGCACCAGCAATATGTATATCAGCTTATGACAGGTTATTTAACAGTCTTATTGAATGTCATGTTCTTATGTCTAATATGTATACGTACTCGGCGTTGTATCTACTTGTTGATTTATTGCTTAGATTATCTGAAAATGGCAGCCAGAGTACTAATTCTTTGAAATCATGACTACGTAAACTTGGTTCCTAGTTACACACAATTATGTTCTTATGGTTTCTCGTACATGTATATGAGTCCTGCATGTTGCGACTCAACTTGTATATGTGAGTCGCCTTTATGTTATTCAGTAACATCTTATTGAATTAAGGTGATTTGGCATTTTGCAAAGGCGAGTTTTGTTCTTTTTATTTCACTTCCATGTAGATGATAACACGTAAGTAGTTGGTTCGACTTTCTTCAAATGCCTGTCCACTCTGTTGCCTTGGTCATGCCAGTTTTGTAGGCCTTAGAGATCATTGTGACCCCTTGCTGAAGGGAGTTCACCTTTGGTTTTGTTTCAATCGTTTCATGTTGAATAATTGTGTATGTCTTAGTATCTTTAGTTGTGTCTGGTGGGCAGTGTTGTAAAACTCGGTCTAGCAAACCGATTAATTGCTAAGTGGCCATATATATGCTGGTGATCTAAGCCAGGTGAATCAGCCAAACGAAAGTCGGTCAAAATCAGTTCTACTTGCGTTTTTTATTCATGTTCAGTTGGTCTGTTAATTTTTTGATTTATGTAACTGAACGATTACTCACGCATAGCGGCGACGGTGTATAGTAGCATTAATTTGTGTGTACAATTTTTTTTTTTTTATATATATGGGCGTGGAGTAAGTGAGCGTGAAGAAAGTTAGTGGTTTAAAACGCGTTGGGGAGATCTGTAGTAATTTTTCCAGGGTGGAGACTAAACGTGAAATCTGCATGTACCACACGGACCAGAGGTGTAACTTGCTATTGTAAAGACGCTTCTGTCATATGGATGCATACGTAAAGTGGAACAGCATCTGCATAGTGGTGTAACAAGTTTGAGTTTCTCTATCAAAGATGTAAAATTACTGTTTTGAAATCATAGGCCATTTTAACCGAGATTAACATATAAAGAGGGTTTGATTCACTGGGCGGGAAAGAGTTGATCTGATTTAAAATGCAGTGACCTGAAGTACTAAGTTATACTTATCCAGTTCTTCCAAATTCTGAGTCATTTATTTTGACAATTTGACATATACACCGACCTGGTCGTCTGGATAATGTTATTGCCTAAATTTACAACAAATACCTTCAAATTGACCATCCAAAACATATCAAGTGACCCTCAAAGTGGTCTCTGACCTTTGATACCAATAGACTGGCTCGAGCTTTTATGGATATTTCCATGTGAAACCAAACAAGCATCTACAAGCAAGTTTGAACTTGTTAAACATCACCTAATGATTTTGTTTGCCTTTTACGCGTAAAGCAAGACTTGAATAATCAAATAAACAAATCGATTATGTTATCCCCAACATGCAGTATATTAACTGCAACTAACTCAGAAAAACAAGACAGTGTCACACATTGTATATAAGTTGAACATAACAGCAAATACTGATTCAAACAAGAGTATAGATTTATGAGTTCAAAAACAAAGTAACATTGCTCGATTCATGTTAAACAATAATAATATCCAAAACAAGTATACAAGCTTACATTAAACACAAAACCACTAGCAATCTTCACACGAACCAAAACCTCATCAGTTCCTACCAAGTGGCAAAGCCCTACACGAATACGTTTCCTTAAAATCAGATTTCCTCGAAGAAGTAAAAATAGACGCATAAACTTCCTTATTCGCATTCGGAGGAGCCATATCACCCGCCTTAAACCGCTTTGCTTCACTCTTCCCATTCACCTCCACACCCTTCACACCTTTCCCACTCGTCTCAATCTTCCCATTAACCTTCTCCGCCTTCAACTCACTCCCACGCTTCGTCCCACTCACCTTAACTCCCTCAACACCATCACCACCATTCTTCACTTTCTTCACCTTCTTCTCCCTCAAATTCAAACTCTCACGCAACGCATTCACTTCCTCTTCATTCCCATTAATCACAATCTTATCCGACTCCACAAACTCCTTACGACAAACATGACAACTATTCGTTTTAATCTCCCTCAATGCCTTAACACTCAACACATGCCCACAGCTCTTCAACGCGTAAAACTTATACTTCCCATTAAACTCCAACCCCGTAACCGGACACTGAAACTTAACATCCTTGTCACTCCTATCCGACCCATCACCCGAACCCGGAATAACCTCCATCTCAACATCAACCACATCTCTCAAACGCTTAATATGCGAAAACGCCTTCGGCATTTTCTTCTCCAACAATGCACTAACCAAACTCTCCTTATTAAACAAATTCCCTAAATAATCAACCACAATAGGCTTCCTCAACGCCTCATTCGATATCGCGCAATTTAGCCATTTTGACAAACGTTGCTCATTCGGGTCAACTTTATCGGGCTTTTTATCAGCATACATATTAAGATAACAGTCACGTGACTCAGCACAAGTAGACCCTCCATCCCCTCCACCTCCATAAAGTCTCAGCTTTAGGGTTAGGGTTTCAAAATCTTGAATCCCGGTGGTTTTGACAGTGCCGTTGTCCGGCAAGATACGGCCATTGAGGGTAAAGTATGAGGATGATGCTAGGGTTGATGGGTATGATTTATTTTTGAAGAATAACTGCTTGAGATTGTGGATTGTGAAATTGGGAGCTAGGGTTAGGGTTAGGGTTTGAATTGGGATTTGAAGATCTGGGGCTTGTATGAAGATTTGTGAATTGTGGGTATTCGAATTCATGGTGTTATTGAAATGGGTTTTGAATGGATTTGATTATTATGGATTCAATTGAGAGATTGGATTAACGATTGAACTTGTTCTTGTTTGGTTAAGGTTGAGTACTTTGATTTAGTTGTAAACCGACATACAAAAACAAAAGAGACGAATGTTTATTTATGCCCTTATTTTATAGATATGTTGTAAAACGAGTGGGAAGGTGCCCGCTGCGTTGCAGCGGGAATTTTCGAATAATTTTTGTGATGATTTTTACGAATAATGTTTGGGTGGGACTTCTTGTTGTAAGATTGTGGTATGTTTTTTGCCGACACGTGTTGTGTGAAACTATATTTGTAATCGCATTTTTTTTTCATTATTCAAGAAACCGGTAGGTATCTGTTAGATATTTGGCAAATAAAGTTTGTTATATAAAAAAGTCGTAAATATTAAAAGGTTCAGGGTGTGTTTTGTAATTTTTTTATCAAGCTATATTTGTAGTTGTCGTACGACGTCGTCTTGAAATGGATGTTGTGTTGGGCACCAGTGTGGTGGAGCGTAGCTAATTTTGACTCTTCTAGTTTTAAAAAAAATTAGGATAATTTTAACGTTATCTGATAGGTTAATGGTGCATTTCGCAAAAGCTTTTTTTTTTTTTTTTTTTTTTTTTTTTTGTATGTTAGGCAAACTGATATAGTATAACTTCAATTTTTTTATAAAATCGTACGCACGCTCAAAGGTATATCAATATTGGGTGGTTTTGTTCGTTAATCGAGAGGCCTTTTTGCCAGTATTTTTATCAAAAAAACCTCGCTATTCTTTGTAGATATTTTGCAAATAAAGTTATTATATAAAAAAGTCTTAGAAAATAGTAAAAAGTTCAGGCTGTGTTTTAAATTTCTTTTAACTAATATTTGACTTAAAACAAAGTTTTAACTCTACTTCGCTCGAGAGAAACAAAGCGAATGTAATATAATTCTTTTGGCTGCCATGGAACACCGTCCCGCATGGCAACAAACCAATTCTTGTAGACTTAATATATTAAAGATTTTGCCTTTGTTTAGTAAGCACGTGCCCTATTATCTACAAGCCTATAGTATTTATAGAATGACACCAAAATATAATAAAGTTTCTTTTTTTTTTTTTTTTTTTTTTTTTTTTTTTTTTCAAGTGCAACTAAATTAGAACCCGTGTTTTACACGTGCAGTAAAAGTAAACAATTAAGGTAATTGCATAAGAGCATACGGTGTAATAACGACACCTCCAGTATGCTGAAGTGGCAGGCGTTGCCCTCGCGTTGCCATACCATATCCTTCGCATTTTGCTCGGCGTTATGGTGCACGTTGCCACAACAACGTGCGTTACAATGGAGAAGAGGACAAAAACAAAATTACAAAACCACCTTGTACGATTTAAATTAGTTGTTTTTATGTTTTTGTAGTGTTTGTGTTCTTGAGTGTGTGTGTGTTTGATACTGTGTGTGTAATGTGTGTAGAGCGTTGCCATGGAGGATGGGGAAGATGATATATAAGTTAACTTTGTAGTTTAGTTCCTGCGGTAGTGTAGTTTTTTGTTTTTATTATTATTATTATTATTATTATTATTATTATTATTATTATTATTATTATTATTATTATTATTATTATTATTATTATTATTATTATTATTTAATAACATTTTTATTTAGTTTTTTTATGTGGTAGTTTTTTTAATTCGTAATTTTTTTATTTTTTTTATTATTGTAATTTTTAAAATTATTAATGAAACATTAGGTTGTTGAATGAATGAAATAGTTAAGGGGTTAATTTGTAAATTGTAATTTTTTAAAAGGTGGATCTCAAAAGGTGGTGTTATGATAAGGGGTGTTTTTTGTGTTAATGTTGAAATGTTAAAGCTGATATGACGCAGTGTTAACTCATAACTTGAGTTATTACACTATCATAATATAAACAGTCTTCTTAATAAAAATATTAAGTTTTATAAGTTTCGTCACGTCAGTATGTATCTTATAACACTCTCATAATATAAACAGTCTTCTGAATAAAATTGTTATAACATGTCACAAAAAATACCACTCACTTCAAAAAAAAATGCATAATGTATGTGAACGTGACATGTGAGAGTGGCTATGACACCTAGAACACAAATGGATGGTGCAGTATAACATGTCATAAAGGCACCATTGGTGCAAATTAACACCTATAAGGGTGGTGGCAGTCATGCTTCCGAAATCATCTATACCTCCCAAATCCACCAATAATATCATTCCANGTGAGCACACTTGGTCGGATGGTTCTCTTTATCTGGCTTTTTGTGGTTCTAATTATCAACTCAAGTTACACCGCTAGCCTGACATCCATTTTAACTGTGCAACAACTTTCATCTCCCATCAGAGGAATCGATTCATTGGTCACTACCAATGATCGTATTGGCTTTCAGGTTGGATCATTTGCTGAGAGTTATCTAATGCAAGAACTTAACATACCAAAATCGAGACTTATGGCTCTTGGTTCCCCACAAGAATATGCGGAGAAACTTGAGGCAGGAGTTGTTTCTGCCATTGTTGATGAAAGGCCCTACGTCGACCTTTTCCTTTCGAGTAACTGCAGGTTTCAAGTTGTTGGGCAAGAGTTCACGAAAAGTGGGTGGGGCTTTGTAAGTTTCTGAATTAGCATATTACTAATGATTATAGGTGGCAAGATGGGAGTGGGTATTGGGTCAAAATGGGTTTGTATTCAAACATATGTGACCCGCTTCCCTTTTAGCTAAATTTACTGATTTGACCCATGAGATAAAGCAAAACTCAGTTGAACCCATTTATACGTAAATACCTCAAAACATTTCCACTTCTACTAATAATCATCAGCTGTTGTTTTGACTTTTATGGTCAAACGAGCTAACTCCCGAATTGGTCATTGATTTTGATTCTTCAAATGAGTTAGAACTAAAAGCTATGTTACATCCAAATGACTCATAATAGATATGAGGTGTATCATTAGTTTTTGTTAATCAGTCAAGTATATTCGTATAGTTTTGAGTTTCAAGAGAGAGTAAGTTTGATGTTAAAAGTCAAAATCTGTGATTGTTTTCTCAGGCATTTCCAAGGGACTCCCCATTGGCAGTTGATATGTCGACTGCTATACTAACATTATCCGAAAACGGTGAGCTTCAAAAGATTCACGACTATTGGCTCAAGAGAAAAACTTGTGCCAAACCAAACTCAGACTCAGATCAACTTCAACTGGAAAGCTTTTGGGGGCTATTTCTCATCTTTGGAGTAGCTTGTGCTCTTGCTCTCCTTATATACTTTTGTATGGTGTTTCGCGAGTTTGGAAAACATCATTCTGAAGAAGTCGCAGAACCATCTCCAAAGAGCGGGTCTCGTTCAGTGCGCTTGCAAAGGTTTTTATCGTTTGCAGATGAAAAAGAAGAGATATCAAAGAGCAAGCTGAAGAGAAAGAGGGAGATGTCGATAGTCAATGGTAGAGAAGCGGACTCGAGGAACAGATCAAACCGAATCCAAGCAGAAGTTGTTGAAGACCAACTGTGAATACTTGATTGAACTGAAATGGCTAACTTGTGTCATGTGTGTTGTAAAATAGTGAAAGAAATTTAGTATTTAGTAGTCATAACATGAAAGCAGTGATATAGATGGTAATTTGAAAACATGTAGAACAAGCTTTAGATAAATGTAATGGGAAATGAAAACATGTTACTTTAACTTGACTAATCTGGCATAGTTTTCAAATATAATTACGTAAGAATAGTATTGTCAATTGTGTATGTGTATGAAGCATGATTAAACAATACAGTCGAAATCGGATCAAACTTGACGTACATTCCTCCAATCTAGTTGTTCTTTTGAGCAGGGACGGAGCCAGGATATTGTGTTAAGGGGGGCCGTAAATAATTTGTATAGTAAGATAAAACTCATAGACCAATTACTTTACCGGTTCAATGGTTCAACCAACCCGATAAATCTTAAACACAAATGAGTTGAAATTACATCTAGGTATTTGAGTTACGGTGTATGATCTTAAAACATCAACAAAATACTAGCATGATGTCAAATTAACAAGTATCAAGCTTTTGCTAATTTTATATACATTATCTAAAGAGCAAAAGAAAACATCGAAACTAAAATTAAGAATGAACAAGTAGAAACAAACAATAAAAAATGATTTCCCTTTCCCAAAGCAATCTTACAAAAAGCAGTGAAAATACTATTACTCACATAAAACATGCTTTTATATAATATTTTCAATTCAGTCTTCCTTCTTATCCTAACCACTCTACCACACTTGCATTTATGTAGTCACTGTACCCGGCCCTTTCAAGAATTATTGATTTGAAATCATTTTCAAACACTCAAATATTTTATAAATTCTGTAAAATGATAGAACAGAGTGTTCCACAAATATTTGAAATCACTGAAAACCATACTCGACAAGTTGAGACTATGAAGAAAACAAGCAAAAGAATGGCTTAAAGCAGCTTGAAGACTCCAGATATGAAGACTTTATAAAACGACAGCCGGAAAACTAGCTAAAAATTGGGGTTGCTGAGCCGGTTGGGGGTGGCCGAGCACCCGCCAGCCCCCCTACTGGCTCCGTCTCTGCTTTTGAGCAACGTTGATCCAGATTTCTCTTGATAGTATATTGAAATGGGAGCTGATCTGTACACGTAAAAAACTTGATACATTACATGATACAATATCAACGACAAATAGTACAATAACACACAAGTGTTGTGGCATGTTAATCAAGAGCTTGTTTTTCCTTCTTCAAATAAAACTAAGTCCTAGATTTATAGTTTTTACTTAATAACAATAACTTTGGTTTTGTGTGTAAGTTTAGTGAGGAGATCACATGTACTTACATTGTCATTCATTTCAAGTATTTTTTTCGCAAACACTTGGGTATTCTTTGATATATATATATATATATATATCAAAGAATANAAAAAAAAAAAAAAAAAAAAAAAAAAAAAAAAAAAAAAAAAAAAAAAAAAAAAAAAAAAAAAAAACTTTTTTTTAAAGTGCATCATGAATTTAGAAAAAAAAATCAAATAAAATAAAAAATAAAAAATTGCCCCCCGTCCTCTAAAATCATGGGTCCGCCACTGGACACTAAAGAGAGTGAAAAGTGATTGGAATATACTTAAAAGTAGTCAAAAATAGATATTAAGTGGGTGTTCGAGATTGCTTGGTAGGAGATTATCTAATCTTAAGGTTGCAAAATGTCAATAATTAGAGAATAGTTTCTGGAATTGACACACATTTGAAAACAAAAAAATAAAAAATAGTTAACTGCATTTTCTTATAAAGAGAATGCATTTTTGGAAAGGAACGAAAAGATTAAGACCCACCATTTTAAAACGGGTTTTTCTAACATGTGCTCTTAGGCACATGATAAGATTGGGCCCATGCGTCTTTTTTACTCCGGGATCCACAAAAAGTACATACAAAATAATTTTTTTTATTTGAAAAATGACAAGAATATAAAAAAAAATAAAAAAATAAAAAATAAATAAAAAAAAATAACCACCTCTTAACATGTGCCTAAAGGCACATGTTAGAAAATCCCTTTTAAAACATAGTTCCACGATTGCAAAATATGTTTGCAATTTGCAAATGCAATCCCAAACACCCTTAAATGTAAAATATGTATTGGTTTAGGCCTAGACTATTACTAATAGGTGTTAAAGAAAATGGTAAATTGGTAATCACATTCGTTAAGCTTACATTAGCAGGATTTATTAAAGGACTTGTATATCCTCTACCAAAAATCACCATTGGTATGGATAGCAACAAGTTTTTCATAAGTGTGCTCTTCGGGTCTCTAAGGATATATAATGTACACAACACGTGTGGTACTAGTGCGTGTCAACACACTCGTATGCATATCACATCTAAGACAATGCACCAACAGTCTGTTAAGTATAGAGACATTGACTTTTAAAGTCAAACTCATTTCTTAGCTTTTGTCTGTAATATAGTATGACTTCAAATTTTATAAAGTTTCATATCAATTATGAGTTCAATATTGATCTGAATGACATTTGGCGTCCAACTTATATAAAGTCCAACTGTTGATTGAGCTCTTGATTTGAGATTTTAAACCTTGACCTTCGAAGTCAAACCAGTTAACTTAATAAAAATTCCATTATGTTAACTACCTATAATGTAAAAATGGTCAACCTTGAAAGTGAACTCTTGAAACTTTGGTCAATCTTGAAATCTTGAAATATTGGCTACACATTTAAATGATATTAAAGAAAATGTTGAAAATGTTAGTCACCAATGCAAATGTTGAATTAACGAGGTGGAGATATACAGCAATGCAAATCACATTTTTTAAGAAACATGCAAATAGGAAACATATTTCATATTAATGGGAGATATGCCATATTAATGTAGATATTACAAATTAATGGAGATGCAAATTACAAATAGGAAACATTATTTAGGAAACATGCAAATAGGAAACATTATTTCATGCAAACAGAATGTCAATGCAAAAATATATATATATATATATATATATATATATATATATATATATATATATATATATATATATATATATATATATATATATATATATATATATATAT
>LBNU01015353.1:306464-324296 GCA_014162995.1 Artemisia annua
TTTTTAATGGTTTTGTTGTACATGGTCAGGGCAATATTTGTAAGTACTTTTGGTTGGTAGTTGAAAGTTGAGTCGTATATGGGCAGAGCAATAACCGAATGTCTACAATGCATTTGTGTATTTGTAGTGTAGCTACACATTTAAAAAATACTAATATTTTTGATAAATTTATGTAATGAGGCAATGTTTTGAAAACTGGGTTTCAAATCGACCCGGTCGAGTCATCGGGCACCGGGTCAACCGGTTCGACCGCCGGGTCAACCCGGTTTTCAATTTATTATTTTTGTTATTTTTTCGACCGGGTCAACCGGTTCGACCGCCGGGTCAACCGATTCGACCACCGGGTCAACCCGGGTTATTATTAAAAAATTTTGAAAAAACGAAACCCGACCGGGTTTCACGGCGGGTCTAACCGGTTATCTGGGTTTTAGAAACCCGGGTTTATTTGACCCTTTTTTTTTGCTGAAACCGGTCGAACCAGTTAACCCGGCCGGGTCCACCCGGGTTTCAAAACACTGTAATGAGGTAAATAAATAAGGCCAATGACTTGCAAACGAGGACAATTAAATGATGAAAAATTGACTACGGTTTTTGAACTACTAGAAATAGGATTCACTAAACCTCTAATAAAGTTGACTTGGTATGAAAAACCAAATTTTAGAAAAGGCTATGATAGTAGAAGGATATCTAACATTTTTATTGACACATTCATACTTCTCATTTGAAATTCAAATATTTGTAAATTTGTTAAAGGAGTTAAGTGGCTTTGTTTAGTTATACTTTCTATCTGTTTCACTAAATGTTTTTATGTGTTTTTTTAATACCTTTTAAACATTTTTCTTTGAGTTGAATTATCGCATAGTACAGCTTTTTGCAATTACATTTTGATTGTTTTATGTTTTATGTATAAACGTTACATAAAATACTTAACCACAATATCACACTTATAACTATTTGCCGCTAGAAAATCCGTTGCTATGCACGGGTACTCGTCTAGTATAGTAAAACTTCAAAAGCTTTAAATTTGGAGTGAACATTGAACTCATTGACGTTAAAATTTCATAATTTGAATCTTGATCCCCAAATATACAAACTGATAAGTCAAACCAATTATCGCCTTTTTTAAAATAATCCTAAACATGGTAAGACTCAATAGTTTCAAAGCATTTATGTCAATATCGGGTCCAATTTGTTTTTTTTTTTTTTTTTGTTTTTTTTTTTGTTTTTTTTTAATCTAATTGTTCCTTGAAGAAATTTTGAGAACACATGCTGAGTTATTTAAGATAGGAATATACACACTGACCTTAAAATTCAAACACAACCTCAGTTTTTATTGCATGATTGATACGGAGTCTTACTAGAACTTCAAACTTTTAAAAGCATTTATGTAAATTTAGAGTTGAAGATCTTGGACTACCAGCGGAGATAAGCGACATCAAGCTTGGTTCAAGAACCTTAAGCTAAGCTTGAATTGAACTCGACTTGATAGCCTACTAGCCTTAAAAAATGAACTCGGCTTAAGAACATTTGGGATCATCTAACTCAACAATATTTAGGGGTAGTTCTACTAGAGTATGGTAGTAGAATAACCAAACTCGAGTTGTGATTAAATAACTTTAAAGGATGTATATCAAACATGCATATTACATGAGCCTTAAAAGGTGGAGAATATATAGTTCAAGTCTAGCTATTATTAGCTTGACCGCAACTCATTACGTTTTAGCCGATATATTTTTAGTGCTCAAGATAGAAAAAAGTTTGACTTCGAATGTCAAAACAATACCTTGATCTAATCCAAAACATAAACTAATTTCAATTAACTTATTACCCGAACTGAAATTGAACTCCAACCGAGTTGACAGAATCATACCCCGTCTAACCACTATTAGAAAGTGGACTTTCAGCGACAGATTTTCCGACGGATACTTTTCCGTCGCTAATTTACCGACCATTTTCCGACGAAACAGCGACAAGTGTGCTTTTCCGAGCAACTTCCGACGGAATTCCAAGAGATTCGATTGTTGTCGGAAATCCGTCAGTAATTCACATAATCTACCGTCGAATTTCCGACGCCAGTCCTGCATCTATATTTATTCGTCGCTAATCCATTGGAAATGTTTTAATTTCTAATGATTTTTTATCTTTTAATATTTCCATCGGAAATCCGTCGGAAATAAATAATATTTCTGACGAATTTCCGATGAAAATATTAAAAAAATTATTATGTGCATACATGTTATGTTAAACTATGTCGACTCGTGTTTCAACTTAACCATTTTTGTGATTACACTATTCGGTGTAAATTCAAATCAAATTAAGAGTACTAGTTATAATCTAATAGTGTTGAAACCATTTTCTATTTTTCTAAATTTGTTATTTGTTACATTACTCGTATTTGGCTAGAACTATAAAAAAAATCTAGAGGAATATAATGCCGGTTTAACCCAGCGTTTTTATTTGTTTTTCTCTACGAACTCTTCAAATTTGGTTATTTTTTCATTTGTCATAATACCGGTTTGATCCGGCGGGGTTCAACCGGTTGAACTGGTAACCCGATGACCCATTTGACTCGACCGGGTCAACTAAAAACCCAATCCCATTTATTATTAACTTTTTATCAAAAACTTATTAAAATCTTCAAAAGTTTTCAAACTTCACATTTATTTTCCCTTGATAGACACACTTATTACAATTAAAACTTTCACTTTTTTTAAAAAACTTATGAAATACACGCACACTTTTTTATTACAAACTTATTAAAATCTTCAAAAGTTTTCAAACTTACCCAAACAAGAATGCTCAGCAAGGATGTGATGAAATCATTTAAGTTATTATGCGCCCATAAAGATCCAGAGGTATGCCGGTAAAATTAATGCTATGTTGGTTTTAATGGGAATTTGTGCATGGCGGCCTGAATTGAGGTTGTCATTAGGTACAAAGGTTAGCTTTTTGTCTGGATAAACGCCAGATTCTTGTTAGTTCCGAAAGTTTTGGAAACTTAGCCTTTTGTCTGGATAAACGCTGGATTCTTGTTAGTTCCGAAAGTTGGAAGAGACTATAAGAAAATTGCAGGAAGATAACACACATGCAACAACGGGAATTGGAGGCGAATGCTCGTGGAGAGGCTCGAGAGAGGGAGTGGTGACAAAAGATGAACGACATAAACTCGATGTTAAGGAAATTTAGCGATCCATGTCCCCTCATTAGTTAGATACTGTCACATCATATGTGAATATTTGGACTAGATACTCTAATTTCATCTTGTATGTTTCGATTGGTTCTATTTGGATTTTTTGAACTTTTCGGATTGGTTCTATATTTTATAATTTAATTTGATATATTGGTTTCATTTAAACTATTAGGATTACATAAAAATTTCAGCTTTATTATGTCCAGTTATTTGCCTACTTTACGATGATATTCCGACAACTATTACCGACAGAAATGTAACCCTTTACTGACTACAGTTTCCGACTGATTTCTGACGGAAATTTTACCGACGAATTTCCGACAGAAACTATTCCGACTGATTTCCGACAGAAACATTACCAATAGAATTCCGACACATGCTCTCTGTCGCTGTTTCCGAGAGAACTCCGACAGATGCTAATTACCGACCATAGAAAATCCGACAGGCTATTTTTGTCAGAAATCTGTCGGAAACCACTTATAGCGACGGATTTCCGACTAAAGACCTGTCATGTAGTAGTGAACAACATAAAACACCACGGTACCAGTAGGATATAAACGAGCACCATCAATGACATAGTAATCATCAGTGTAGCTTTCCAGTGAATACCTATAGCTTTAGCAATAACTGAAGTAGCTGCAGCAAGACATGAATCACAAAATAAGGACAAAATTTTTATCACACTATCCCCTATATATCGCCGCCTTGACCACACCCATATTGGAATCTTTTGTACTAATAGATGAGAATATTTTATAGCTGAACCAAAACATGAAGCACAAAACACACACAAAAATGATATCACACCGTCACTGGTAGCTGCCTTGAGTGGCAGATTCAGGACTAAAACTTATCGTATCCAATTTATAGAAATTAAAGAAGACTTGTTATATTTTGATCGGATGCAAATCACAAAAATCGGGATTTTCTACTATGTGTTGACAAGAGTTAAGTTGTGTTTATAACTTTTTTGTCCTAATGGGATGGGAGTTATGGGCATTGAGCGGGCTTATATGAAATCACAAAAAGATAGACATATACTCGTAAAATAAGAAGGGAGATGAATGCATATAAATATTGTCATCAGCAAAAAATAATACGCTTATTAGGGTTTTATCTTTTGGGATAATTCCAAAAATGGCCAAGTTGCCCAATCGTCGCATTTTAGATTTGAAAATTCTCAAAATGGCCTTTGGGCAACTGCGCAAGCCAACCGGGGGACGCCAAGTGTCCGTTTTTTAGTCAACTTTTATATTTTTTGGGCCATTTTTTTTGGGGCAACTTGGTCATTTTTGGAATTATCCCTTATCTTTTTCGTCATGGATATTAATCCGTACATGCAGTTGAATACAACGACGACCTTTTGATCGAAAATCTTACTCCGGTTACCTGTAATGTCACTTTTTCTTTTCAAATCCGTATGCAAACGCTGGTTATCTCTCATCAGCAATCCTACTTTCTATTTGCGCCGGAACCAAAAATGTAACCTCGATCCTCCTTCTGGTCTCCTTCTTCAACCACATTGGCCTTCACAAGGATATGATTTTGTGTCATTTGATATCCGAATTCCATGCAAAAGCTCTATATTAAAGAACCCCTTCACTTTTGACTCCAAATTACATGATGTTAAGATTTTGCAGTCTTGCAATGGTTTGCTGCTTCTACATAGTAGTAATTACTAAGGCTCATAAGTACAAGCATTACGTATACAATCCATGCATTAATCTCTTAAAGACGGTTCCACAATGCTCGATGAAAAGTAATTGTGGTACAAGAATAGCTTTTGATCACTACAAAATCACCTCAAAGTTTAAATGTATTCATGTCATTTTGGAATTCAATATTAGTCTTGTCGAATCTTGACGCTTTGATTGAGTTCTTGGTTTAGAATTAGCTACTTTGACCTTTAAAGTCAAACCAGTTAGCTCTAATATTAACATACTTTTGGGAAAACCGACCCAAAACACTTCCGATTCGCCCCAAATCATCTTTCAGAATTTACGTATTCTAACTTAAGTTTATACAACGGATTGCACACCATTTAAACCCAAGCCACCTCAAATTCTTGAACCATACCTTCACTTTTTAGTAAAACACTCATTTACCCATTTTCACCCATTGCCTCAAATCCTTTGGCGAGTTTATAAGCTTAAGACCTTGTTTGGCTTTGGTAAGTAATGATCTCTAACATTCTTATTCAAACCATTGATTTCAACAACACTTTTATATAGATCAATTATCACTCAAAGCCTATAACCAAACACACCAACAATTTATCATACATGCGCATACTTAAACAAGGTCTCCAAAAATTGTTAGTATTTACTCATACATTGATAGAATCTTCATCTAACAATAAAAAAGTCTGTCACTTGTTAATAGTTTGACACCTTAATCTTAAACTTTCACCTATTCATTTTTTTTTCTCCCTTAGCTTGAACTGTCACATACAAGCACACACTCATTCTTCAACTTTCTTAATTTTAAAGAATGGCAAAAATGCTGATAAATTATATATTAAGGCTACTCAATCCAAATAGTTGTGACCCACCAATCACATAGCTTATATAACTCTGACTAACATAGATATATATATATATATATATATATATATATATATATATATATATATATATATATATATATATATATACTAGCTTTCAAAGCCCGCCCGATGGGCGGGCATGTCTTATAATTATCGTTGACATATTTTTCTTTAACGAAAGAAGGTTGGTCAAGAATGGCTGGAAAAGTGGACATATTGAAAGAAACGTTATATTTGAGAAACAAATTTGCAAAGTCGTATGCATATTTTTAACCATCACGTGACCAAAATGTCTCCATAAATTTTTTATAACCATAAAAGAATACGTTCCATCATTAAAAAGAGAAAGAATCAGTACAAAAGTTTCTAATACATCGAGTATTCATTTGGTATTTTAAGATACGTATTTTGAGTGATTTCCACACCTAAAATGCATTTGTTAAATTAACATTTGATTAATTCCTAATCACAACCCAAATCTATACAATAACGGTCTAAAGGTCCCTAGTTGGCTAGTTGTTAAACCAACCACTGTACAAATTTGCCTTCTATACATTGCTCCACTGCGTATAGGCAGGAACTTTACCTCAATAAGGTATAGGATACACTTCCGAGTATGAAGTACCTAATAGTGAAAACAACATCCATATTTAGTAATGGGTCGGTTTAGTAATGAGTCGAGTTGGGTCACCTGGACAATCTTTTAATTCTTTTTTTAGACATTAATAACTAATGTCCTAAATATGATTGCAAAAGTATAATAGTTAAAAAAAAAGTTGAAAAGGCTTAAAACATTTTTAAACATTTCGGACAATTTTCAACCCGTTTGACCCCTCAAGTCTCGATCAGAACGGTGTCACACTGAATTTTCAAACCAGTCTACTATCAAAAAGACGAAAATTCATGCAATAGAACACTAACCTACCAGTTTTATTTAATTTATTTTGTGAATGTATTTTGGTTTTTTTTCCAATTATTTGTTACATATACGGATATTATTGTTTTTATTTATTTATTTATTATTATTACTATTATTATTATTATTATTATTATTTTATACATACATATACACCAAGAGTTTTTTAGTCGTTTTTGAATGTCATTTGATATAAATACGTATCCTCTGTTTTTATTTTAATGTGTTATTATGCTTTAGTTGTTTGGGTTGTGTACTTTTTTTTTAATGTGTTATTATGCCTTATTTCCCTTGGACTTTCGTAATTCACCTTCAATATCATCATTAACTCAAAGCGTTTTGTGAAAGTCCTTACCTTTGTTGACCATTATTCATACTGAATAAACTATATGTTAACTAAAGATTCTGAGTTATTGTCTGTTATATATCTGTTTTAGTTGAATTATATAATGTAGGGTACTCAATAGTGTATATATTTAGCATTAATAAAATTTAACTGCACAATACTCCTCAAGGGTTTTTCCCAACTATCATAGTATTTGAGCGTCAACACGTTTTGTGATAATGTCAGCAGTGTCTAAAATGCATGTAAGGGTACGTGTGTGATAATGTCAGCAGTGTCTAATGCATGTAAGGGTATTTTAGCCTTCCGTCCTGAGTTTTGCACAGGGCCAGTAGTCACCAATAAACGGTTACCACTAACTGCACACAAGAAATAGAAGATTTACGAAAATCTAAAACCGCAAACCCAATATAAATAGACAAAAGAACACATGAATCAAAGAACATACTTCATTACACATGATACAGCAAGCAGTCCATATTTCACTGATAAGGAACACAAAACTAATAGCATTGTTACCTCCAAATTCTATTTACAATACAATGACATATATCCATTATTTTTTTTCTTGCAGCTTTCTATTTTTCCAGAATACAATTGAGCAAAAGCTAAAAATTATTTACATAAATTCATCCCATAATTCTTTTTAAAGGATGAACAAAAATAGTAAAAGGTGGACAACCAAAACTTTATGACTTTTATGATAAATACCATCTAATCCTACATTCCTAATCCAACACTAAAAATATAAAACAGACTTGCAACACGTCAAACCAAAAGGATCGGTCACCAAGATCATCTCATACTAACTTGACCCGTTGTCATCCGTGAAACTGAAATTCCAAGAGTCAACTCCAGATACTTCTTCAATCATGCTACCAGTAGGCAAAAATTCAGCCTCAACCAAAAGGATCGGTCACGGTCACGCAACTTTGGCACTTCCCATAGATCTTCACTGCCCCTTAACTGATCAGGGTCACGCAACTTGTCTGTAGGATATAGATATTCACTGATCAGGGTCACCAACAAAGGGCGATCTTCCAATGATGAAGTAGAGTAAAGTGACCCCAGCAGACCACACCATACACACAAACACAACTAAGCATTAATTACTTTCTTTAGGAATAACTAACATTCTTAGTTTAGAAAATTTGAAAATATAATGTCTTACTAAAACACATAAGCAAAATGGCCATTGTAGCAAGACCAGAAACATAGAAAAACATGATGCTAAACATAATGCTAATAAATCAACCACAAAAAGGCGATTACTATAAGTTTATAAACTTTATCAGTAGCTATTAGTTTACAAATGTGTCACACCAAAAATGATATTTGTATGGTCACTACTGCTCAATCTGTCTTCTAATATAGTTGATCATAAGTCTGGTATGTTTTCACAATTTGAATTCATGAAGCACATAATAGAGCGAGGGGCAGGGTTCATAATATATGCCATCTTAGTTCAGCTAGTACTGCCAATATCTCAGACAATAGGCCAGGCTTGTCAGTAGTTGTCATCTCAAGTGTAAATCAGCATACCAAATCTGAAACAAAGTAGGAGACAAGTAGGAGCAGATTTGAGATCACCATTTTTTGTGGTTTCTCCAAATCTCTTTTTACTCCAGAATAGAGTACGTTCATCCAAGGTATGCATCTCATGATTTAAGAAGTTCATTTAAGTATGTTTGAGTCATAGGAAGACGTGAAGTGTAAAAATATGTATTGAAGTTTTGTGCCACATAGTTACATACCTGTTCTGCAGTTGGTTGATCCTTTGAATCAAACGCTAACAGCCTTTGCAGTAGCCCAAGTGCCAAAGGGTCAACATTTGAAAATTTCTCTGAAAGTGTCACAGGTCTTCGCATATCTGTCAAGTATTTTCTTGCATTATCATTACGGACCTGAATAAGATTATTGAATGACAGCATAAAGTTAAACAAAAATAAAAAATCCAAAGATACCATAAGAACAATGTAGGAAATAATATGGAGGCATGTTGTTTTATACTTGTCAGATATGAGTTATCGGTTATTAGATTTCAATAAAAGTGGAAAGGAAGTACTCACTTGATCATAACCTCACTGTAGAAATGACGAATAGATAGCACAAAATGGCTTAAAGACCTTGTGTTGCTAAACCTGCTGCAAAAGTGACCGCATGTTGTTCAGCAATACCAACATCAAAGCAATGACCCGAGAACTATTTCTGGAAAAAATTGAGTCCTGTCCCACCTCCCATAGCTGCATGTATTGCCACAATCTTGTTATCTACTTCTGAAACCGATAATTTGCAAATCTTGCCATCTAAATCAGTACGACAGTACATATAATCGTTTTGAATACACAAAACCATAAACACCTTTAAACTCAAAAAAGATACCTTCAAGGTTGCGCGCTTTAATGGTGAGGCTCAAAGATATACTTGGCTAATTTGTATATCAGATATGAAGGGACTGCACGTGCATTGGCATAAGAGCAGTAGAAGATGATAATTCAGGTCACTTGATCATTTTGTTTGTATCCTTTCTTTGACAAAAAAGCATTTCCTTACATGAAACTCGAGGTTCACAATCATTTTAATGTCTGTCCCAATCCGGTCTGAAGCCACTCCCCCGAACACAGCCCTGAACCTACACTCTGACGTAGTCATTGAACTCACCCCTTGAACACACCGTACGAACACACGCACTGAACCACACACAATCGAACATCAATATGCTGTGACCCGGTCACTAAATCATTGAACCACACTCACGGAGCTCACCTTGTTACTTGATTTCTTTTCATCATTGTGTTCTACGGCCGCTAACATGGTGGCTTCAATATTGGAACCAAAAAAGTTTTATAATCAAGAGTCGAAAAACATACTGTCATTTCATGGGCAATACAAAACTAAGCTACATTTATTCTTTTCGAATGCTTTTAGACAGTATCAAATTTGTATTCGCATTCAAAATTTAGGAAGTTTTAAGCATACCTATGATTCTGTGACTGGAGTCTCGAGAATTTTGTGTTTTAACTTAGGTGGTCTATCCAATTTCCTTTTTGGAGCAACAATCATGGCTGCATGTATTCTCCTCATATTGCCTGCAAGTAGCTTTCCGGATGAATAAAAAAAATGACCCGCCCATCTTACCACCTCTAATATGAAGAAGCTATAAATAAAGATAAGAAAACTTACCAAGGATAGGATTATTTGCGGGAGATCGAGGCCTTTTATTCTTTCGTGTCATCAGTTGAATCAAGCTTGTTGAAACAGGACTGGTATATGTCTCAATCTCCCACAGAGAAACCCTTTTTGATCCCACTATAGATGTGGGATCATCTCACTGTACCTGAAATTAACGGCAGATAAAAGTAGATTATATTCAAGTCAAAGGAGAAGTCTCAGGCTAACATAATTTTAGATTTAACAGATGTTTTATGTCATATGTTTACCTTGCTGTTCTGTTTCTAAACACAATCACTTAAGACCATGAAACTTGCATATTTAACTTACCAAACTTACAAATAGTTGCAGGCCAGGTAAAACCATAACAGTTGTAATATACGTTATTTATTACGATCATCAGTGTATTCAGGGGATATTTTACGTTTTACAATGCTAAAGATGGAGACATGTTTGATGGGTCGGTTAAGCGAGCGAAACCACTTTGGTTCACCTGCTGGCCAGATGATCCAGTTACATCAAACCCTCGGTGATACCTTATTAGATCAATCTACTAATAATGTCATGACTATTGTTGTTGCTGCAATTGTTGTAACTGTTGTTGCCCATTGATCTCGAGACTAACCCATAAGCTGCTACACACACAACTATATATATACTTTGATTAATTAGTTAATTTTTTTTCATCAACACATACATCAAAACAATATATGATTAGTTAAATTGACACCACATATCCACAACAATAAAGACTCAAAATTCATACTAACCAATATAACAACATTGTCGATACGTGAAAAACCAACATTATATCATTAGTAATTATCGAATAGAATGCCAAATCTTATTAAGGTAGCCTTTATAGTAAGCCAATAGATGAGATCAGACGCGTTATCAATTTAATCATTATCGCGATCAAATGAATATCAATCTTCTTCTTCTTCTTCTTCTTCTTCTTCCTGCTCGCCACTGTTAATGCAAATATAATATTCCATTGCACTTTACAGGTACATATACTAACCAATATAACAGCATTGTCGATGCATGGAAAATGAACATTATGTCATTAGTAATCATCGAATAGAATGGAATACCTGGCTCAAGAGCCTCGATCCCACAGTATCTTGCATATTCTGGCCCAACCTATTTGCAGAAAATTCACAACTTAAAGATGTGCATACTGTCTAATTTAATATGGTAGACAAATATTTTGATGGTTACCATGAGAATAAATAAGTACAACATATTACACGAAGCTGGAACAAATTTTTTATCGCTATTTTTATGCACGTTAAAAGAGAAAACCATAAAGAAATCAAAACATAAAAAAGAAAAATCATGATGATTATAAAATATGACGGCATACCTCTCTGTCTTTCCTGATGTTGAGCACGATGATTTCAACTAAACTCTTGGTGTTCATCAAAAGCCCAATAGCAACAGCCTCCATGAATCTGTATACACGAATAACATCATACCTATTAATGATTACATAAAAAAAATAGGGTTTTGGAAAACAACACGTAGGAAGCCGTTTTTAGGTCATGAGAATGAATGAGAGAAATAAGAGTCAAACAAATTAATATTAGGAAAAGATATATATGATAATTTAAATTGCTCTTTTGTCTAATATATTTTATGAACATTATATTTATAGTTTTGGATGAAATATCTCAAAAAAATAAATTGCTCTAGTGGTAAGCAACCTCATTACTCTATTAAAAGATCCTAGGTTCTAATCTTGCTAATTATATTTTTAAATACAAATTTTAGTCCTAAAAATCCATGCTTACGTGGCCAAATAAATTATAAAAATTGCTACAAAATTCCGAAATATAATTTAAAATTATAAAAATTGCTACAAAATTCCGAAATATAATTTAAAAAAAATTATAAATATTGCTTACATGGGCAGAATGTGATGACATGGCTGATAATGAATTACATGGCAATGACTGGGCAATACGCGTGTAACGCCTCCTGTTATATATAATATAGAGATATATATATATTATAGAACGTAAATTCATTAATAATATATATTAGACAGAAATACGGGTGTAACAATTGAACTGCAGCTGATCGAGATGAGTGAATCATACCTTGTCCAACAACATAAAACGCCACGGTACCAGTGGAATTAAAACAAGCACCACTTAAAGCACCATCAACGATACCAAAAACAAACAATAAAATAAATATCAATGAAACACTGATTAACAATGTAGCTTTCTCATGAACAAAAACGCACAATATGTTATCATTCTATCGTCTGTCCCCGCCTTGACTACACCCATATTGGGATTTTCTAGGATGTGTTGACAAGAGTTAATTAGATGGNTATTATTGTTAATGGGATGGGGGAGTTATGGGCTTTGAGCGGGCTTAATGAAATCACAAAAAGATATATACATATGATCGTAAAATAAGAAGGGAGATGAATGCATATAAATAGTGTCATCAGCAAAAAATAAAACGCTTATTAGGGTTTTATATTTTTCTTCATGGATACTCAATCGGTACATGCAGTTGAATACAATGACGACCTTTTGATCGAAATCTTAGTCCGGTTACCTGTAATTTCACTTCTTCGGTTCAAACCCGTATGCAAACGCTGGTTATCTCTCATCAGCAATCCTAATTTCCATTTGCGCCGGAGCCAAAATTGTAACCTTGATCCTCCTTCTGTTGTTCTTCTTCAACCACATTGGAATTCACATGGATATGATTTTGTGTCATTTGATACCCGAATTCCATGCAAAAGCTCTATATTAAAGAACCCTTCACTTTTGGCTCCAAATTACATGATGTTATGATTTTGCAGTCTTGCAATGGTTTGTTGCTTCTATGTTGTAGTAATTATACTAAGATCCTTAGTAATACTAAGGCTGATGAGTATTACGTATACAATCCATGCATTAATCTCTTAAAGATGGTTCCACAATTCTGGATGGAAAGTGATTATGGTACAAGAATAGCTTTTGATCCTACAAAATCACCTCACTACAAAGTCATTCAAGTTGTATTTCTGAATGATGCTGATGATGATGGTGATATGGAAACATATCAGATACAAACTTACTCTTCAGAGACAGACATGTGGAGTTTTTGCACCTGTCTATATCCTCGCGGTAGTTTTTTTTATTTTGCTGAAGGAATATATTGGAATGATGCACTTTATTGGCTAAATACGGACTGTAACCTGCTCAAGCTAGATACTAATGTAGAGCATCAAACATCAACAGCCATAAAAACCCCTAGAACCAGCTTGGATGGCAAGGTGTACCGGCCAGGTTTCAAGCTGTTCGAGACTTGTGGTTGTTTGCTTCTTGTTTGTAGGCAGTATGATTTTCCCCAGCTTATGGATGTTTATGAGATGGGGAAAGGGTATTCTGAATGGTTGTTGAAGTATCGCCTGAATCTTAATGATGATGTTTCTTGTCTGAGAAGGCCGTGGACGTATCCGTATGTTTTAAGTATTGTCTTGGGAGAAAGGGAAGAGGATTCATTTATAGTTATTCAAGATTCTACAAAGATATTTCAATACAAACCCGTGTTGAAGACTTCGCATGACCTCTATGATTTGAAATCAGCTTACGGTTTTCATAGCTTTCAATTCATTGCATCGTTTGCTGGTGTTGGTTTGTGATTTTGCTTACTATTTCATGTTTGATTTTCGTATCTTATATAAATTCCTGTCACCACATCGATTAAGATTTGTTATGTAACCTACTATGATAAATTTGGTGGATATTGATATTTGAATATAGAGTTACTGATGTTAGTGAATTGCATTAACGATATAGCAATGCAGTTAGTATCTTTCACAAGCATGTTGTTGACTAGTTTTATTGTACTAGGGATACAAAGGTCATAATTACTTTCCTGATAAGGTCCAAGCTGCCAAAATCGCACCTTAAAATGGAAAAATACAGTAAACGTAAAATTATTCCCATGTATTGTCGATTGTTCACGCATGCCCACCCAAATGCCTATAGATTACACACTGTGCCTATTGTAACAACATGGGGGAGAGAAAAATGGCTGGAATACCCTTCAAAAGTAGCCAAACAAAGATATTAAGAGGGTGTTCGATCAGGATTGCGTTGGAGGAGAATATCTGATAAACAGGTTGCAAAACGTCAATAATTAGAAAATAGTTTCTGGAATTGGCAAACATTTAAAATAAAGTGATTGATCTGCATTTTCTTAGAAAGAAAATGCCTTTTTGTAAGGAAAAAAAAGATTAAGACCTACTATTTGAAAACGTAGTTCAACAAATCAAAAATATGTCTTGCAAACGCAATCCCAAACACCCCTAAAAGTTTAATAATCCCCCTTTCTATCGATATTTATTGACTGGTTGAATGTCATCATAGTTAATGTAATTTTTATTTGCTAAGGATATAACCAGCCAAACAACGTGTCTGTATCCTCCACTAAAAACACCATTGACATGGAAAGCAACAAGTTTTTCATAAGTATGCTCTTCCGGCCTCTAAGAATAATGTACAGAACAAGTGTGGTACTAGTGAATGTCAACACGCCCGTCAGCAATGACACCCGTATGCATATAACTTTTATGACAAGGCCCTCCAAGTATATGTGTGTATTGTAATGGTATAAATTCAAGAGCTGCCAATGCATCTCCAATAGCACCAACAGCCTGTTAAGATTATTAACATTCACTTTTATAGACTCATTACCTCAGATTTTGTCTCTAATATAGCAGAACTTCAAAGTTTATAGATTTTTCATGTCAATTATGAGTTCAAGATTGATTGATCTGAATGACCTTTGAAGTCCACTTTTTGACCTTAAAAGTCAAACCCATTAACTCAGTTTAGATACACGGTATAAGTAGAACATAAAACTCGTAAAAGCGTCAACTGAGAGTTCAAGATCCTGGACTGCTAGCAGACTGAGCTGACTTCAAGCCTGTTCAAGAATGAGTTCAACCAAAGAAGATTTGAGATCTTTTAACTCAAAACTATATACTAGAAATTTTTTTTACTGTATTTGGATAAACAAACATGAGTTGAACTCGAATAGCTCCTTAACATGTATATTAAAAATGCATAATACATAAGTCTAGAAAGGTCCACAATAGTTCAAGTCGAGTTATCAAAGCTCAACCTCAACTTCCTCAACTTATTATTAAGTTTACTCGATATATTTTTAGTGCTCAAGTTAGAAAAGTTTGTCTTCGAAAGTAAAATAATTGATCTAGTTAATCCAAAACTTGAACTCCAATTTTACATAACTAATTACTTGAACTGAAACCGAACTGCGGCTGAGATTATAGAACCATCACCTGTCCAACAACATAAAACTCCACAGTACGTATAAACAGGACTAAAATTAAACTAGCACTATACGTACCTAGAAATATAAATGAATAGTGATCTTTACTTGAAACTAGCTTTCCCATGAACACCAATGAATAACTTTAGCTATGCTGCACCAAGTCATGAAGAACAAAACAACCACAAAATGTAATCATACTGTCACCGATAGCTGCCTTGAATACACTACACCTATATCGGAATAAATTTTTTGTGTACCGCAAATTGGAAGTGTTTGCATGAGTTAAGTTGGATTTGGAATATCTTTTTTGCACTAATGGGATGGTAGTTATATAGTGTACGTGCAATGTGTTTTATCCACTTTGAATCCGCTACTTCTACTTATGTAAAATGCTCACATAAAGTAGTCATCAGCTTAAAATGGTGTATGTCTGGATTAGAAATCGTGCCCATATCCACAAAGTCTTTCATTTTCGAGCCAAATAAGCTACGCAACTGAAGCATGATGTCAAAACCTGTAGCTTGTGAGATTGAACTTGAGTTTACACATACTCACATAGTATCTCAACTAAGTCGCACTTGTGTTTGTCCTTATAAGGAAAGTGTTTTAACTACTATTGATACAATTTTGTAGCCGGGTTTTACAACATTATTGATTTATGTTTTCAATTCTATCATCGCGATAATCCTTGATCCGTAAAACATGATGTATCAGCTTTTTCTAATAACTTAAGCCACTTTTCTTGTTGGCTTTTATTCACAAATGATACAATACCAAAACTAGCCAATTTTTCAATTGGGGTTCACTTTCTAGTCTATAGAAAAAAATAGTTTTTAGATTAAGTCTTTGTGTGACTGCTAGACTGTGCGACTCTTTAGAAATCTTGACACGTGTCCAAAAGTTGGTGGGATGTTTTTTGCTAGGCCGAAGTGATGTGTTGTCCGATCAAGGGGTTTTTTTTTTTTCTTGAAAAACAATATTTTTTTTTTTTGTCTTATATAAAACCAGTGTCAACACGTGCTGACCCATTTTCTATTTAAAAAAAAAAAAAAAAAAAAAATCAAAAAGAAAAAAATGTCACAAGGATGGGTCTGACTTTTTTTATAAAACAAAATGTCATGCACGTTGGTCTAGCGAACAAAAAAAAAAAAAAAAAATGGTCGCACAAAATGTCACTTCGGTCTAGCAAAAAATATCCCACAAACTTTTGGACAAGTGTCGAAATTTCTATAGAGTCGCACAGTCTAGCGGTCACACAAAACTAAATCTGAAAACTATTTTTTTCTTAACTAAAAAGTGAACCCACAATTGAAAAATTGGCTACTTTTGCAAATTGCTCTACAATAAAACCCAATGCTTCCTCATTAGTTGACTGTTAGTATTAGGGGTTTCTTAGGGCCCGTTTGGTTTGAAGTTGGGGTTCACTTTGGGTGTGGGACTCATAGATGTTAGGTTTAAGATTAGGTTTGACAACTTAAAGAATGTTGTTTGGTTACTTCTAGGTTTGAAAGTCACTTCAATAAATGATGTTTGTTGATCAGATTTTGATACAGGAATGCTACAAAAGAAAAGTCAAATCAAATACTGTATAAAATATAATATGTGCATCTTATAAAACTGATACACTATAAACACTAGAGCACATTTCATCATTGAACATTTGAATACAAAACATTATCCTACTATACATTTGGCAGGAACTTAGTAACAGTTCCCCCCTTAGCTACAGTGGTTAAAAAAAAAACCCACATACCGACCCAGTGACTTCTTTATACGGAAAAAAAAACCCGGACTGTTCATCGCCTCTCACATCCTCTCTTTTACTTTTGGATCCGTCTGGGTGACTCCGGCCATTCATGCCCGGCTATGTACGGTCGGAAATATTTTTTATTCGCTATGTGGCTGGATCTTTGCCAGGTGTTGCTCCCTATCTCCACAGATTGTCTTTTGGTAGGTGTATATCATCTTAGATGTATGTGGTTTGGTTTTTTCTCATCGAAACAAGACACACCAAATTCTCTGCTTTCAGATCTTCCTGGTAGGTTTCATCTTTGTTTGCTATCTTTTTTTTTTTCATGCTTTGTTGTATTTGTTAGCCACTTTTGCACTGTAGTGTGTTTAGGTTTTGCCAAATTGGGAAATATTTAGATGTTAGCAATATTCGGGTCAATTAATGAGGATGATTGAATTTTGGGTCTTATTCATTGTTCAGTGTATTAAATGGCCATTGGAATTGATTGCTAGGATTTTGGTAGAAGTCATTGCTAGGGTTTCATGTTAGGTTTGTCCTGTATTTATGGTCCCTGCTCATTAAATGGTGTCGTAGGTTGGCTGGGTTTTTGCTGCTTTTTTTTTTTTTT